>JBBMKA010000003.1:10576465-10615213 GCA_037833695.1 Sechiopsis laciniata
CGAAGTAGAAGTTCGCTTTAGCGAAGCTTTGGACAAGCCACATCATCATTCTTCGATTTATCATTTTATTTAAATTGCGTGTTTGAGATTTCGCGAACACACGTCAAGACCCTTTTTAACCACTAAATCATTCTATGATGATTTACGTTTGAAATTCTTAACTAAGTAGTTACTATAAATTAAACTCATCACATTATAATTTTTCAAACTTTTTTTTTTAGATTACAATAATTGAGAGTGGGAGATTCAAAACTATGACCTCTCGATCATTAATGTACACTAATAATGCCGCTGAACAACGGCTCTTGTTAGCATTTTTCAAACTTATTACACGATGATTGATACCGTTGAATTATTATTCTTGTTAATTTCTCTATCAAAAAATATTCTCATCAAGAAAAACTTTTTTCAATTCTTGCAGTTAATTATTATGTTTGGTGTTAATCTATTTCAACTTTACGGTCACGAGGTCGAGGTGGGAAATCAATATTTGTGCCGGGTTTGTTGGTCCTCCTCCCGCAATTTGTACTAAAAAAAAAAATTATAAAATTAAAATAATTATGAAATCAATCCTATGGTCGATTTGTCGCAAATGAAACGAATATCTTGAATATGCGAAGATTTCATATCATTGGAACAAATATAACATGAAAAAGGGAAAGAAAGGTCAAGATTCATCGATACAAACATTAATTTTATAATGCAATTAAAATTCATTGACCTTCTTCCTCCATCCATCCATTTTATATAATTCTCATCTCAAAAACTTCAACCCAAAAAAAAAAAAAAAAAAAACAAGGACATGGGAAAATTTTGAAATGAGCAATCGGCCAGGGCTTCTCCGAATTCGCCTGTTGCGAGGCATCAATCTCGCCATCCGCGATGCTCCCACTCGCAGCAGCGATCCCTACGTTGTCATCTCCACCGCTAATCAGGTTCCGATTCCGATTCATTCATATTCAGCGATCTCTTTCTCTTTTTAGCGCATCTGATTTTATTACGGTTCGGAAATGGATTGCGATTATTTTGTTTTTGTTCATAGATTTCGTTGGAGTACTTGTCAATTTTTTTCGATTTTAGGTTTTCTGTTCTGATTTCCATTCGAAACTTCTTGTGCTGTTCGATTTTTAGGTTTACAGATCTTGCTCCTTGCAAATATTTGTCGAATGATTTCGTTCTTTGATTTTTTATCTTTGGAATTCATGTTTCGAAAGCTATGCAAACGGTTCGAGTTCTGATTTCAATTTCTTTTTTCAGAACTTCGTTGGAAACATTTATCAAATTTCTCCGTTCATAGGGTTTTTTTTTTTTTTTCTGTTTGGATTTGTTAAGAATTATATCACTATAATTTCTAGATTTAATATTTAATAGAGTTAAATATTCTCAGAATTAATTCCTAGGAGATTTTCTAAAATTTGATACTGTTGGAAAGATATATGGTTTTGGCTCTTTGGTTATTTATCATAATATTAGAGCTCTCTGAATTAGAAATTGTTTACGGTCATAGGTTTGATCATAAGAATCGATATTTGACTCTCGTTTATTTGAGAGCATAGTGCCTTCTATGTTGAGTTTGTGGTCCCTCTTTCCCAATTTGTAGTAAAAAAGAAAAGAAATTGGTAACCATCATGGACAATAAAAAAATGTTTTTGTTTCGATGAATTAATTTACTACGAAGATATCAAAAAATAAATTAAATAGATATAGGTTGTTTTACAGCAAGTGTAGCACAGTTTGAGTAGGCACGTTGGTGTGTTCGACAGTATGCCCGACATGATTGACATGGGTATTAGTTATTTATATGCTCCAACTTAGAAGTAGATGATTGGGAATTATAGATTTAGTATTTAAATATGGTTAGATATTTGCTACGATTTGTTTGGAAATTCTTTCGAATTTGATATTTTGGGATTTTGTCTACTATATATCTATATGCCTGTGTAAGTTAGTGGAAAACAAGAAATTTAGACCTTTCTTAAAGTTTATTCGGATTTTCTCTGTCTTCACTGTGCAAACTGCTCAAATACTGATTGCAATTTCTCTAGACTTTGCAAATATTTGTCGATTTTTTCCATTTCTAGGTTCTCTGTTCGGATTTTCCCTCTGGAATCGACTCGGATTCTGATTGCGATTTCTTTCTTGCAAAATATTCATCTAACTTTTTCGTTTATGCAAACGGTTCGAATAGTTGTGATTGCAAGTTCTCCAGAATTTCCTTTGAAAGATCTCGGAATATTAATGAAACTGATTTGTATTTCCATTTGATCTAATGATCTGGCTCTTTGGTTACAAATTTCTTGTGCAGAAATTCAAATCTCGAGTGGTGAAAAAGGACTGCAATCCTCAATGGAACGAGGAATTCACACTTTCAATCACAAATGTCAACACACCAATCAAACTAGTAAGTCAAATAACATAGAAATTGAAACGTGTGATGAAACATTGAACAAATCAGTGATAAACAATCACATTTCTTTCCATGATTGGACTCTCAGGCAGTGTTCGACAAAGATAGGTTCACGAAGGACGACGGAATGGGGGATGCCGAGATCGACATAAAACCATACATAGAGTGTTTGAATATGGGGTTAGGGAATCTGCCAAATGGTTGTGTGGTGAAAAGGGTTCAACCAACAAGATCAAACAGCCTTGCAGATGAGAGCTCTTGTGTTTGGAATGATGGTAAGATCATCCAAGAGATGACTCTTAGATTGCAGAATGTTGAATGTGGTGAAATTATGATTCAGCTTCAGTTGTTCAATGCTTCTGGGATTCAAGGCATTTGAACCTACTCTTTTAGCCTGAAAAGCGGTACCTCTCTTCGCCTTTGTTGCGTGTTCGTGTTTGTGTTCTTCGTTGCTGTTCGGCTACTGCTCTGCATTCGTACATTACTCCAATATTAGATTTGTTTAATTTACTTGTAAATGTAAATTTGCATTTGTTTGGCCAAGAAAGAAGTTTTACCCTCTTGATTCTTGGTTTGTTTAAATATTGTTGATCTTTTCTTTGTTTGTAATGATTTTTTCTAATTTGAGCTTTGGACAATGATTGATTCTCTGTACTAGCTAGTGATTTTGTTAATTTCAGTCTCATGGCATAACCTCTTGGAACGTGTGCCATTAAGATTCAACTAGTCAAAATGACATTGTTGCACGAAGGGCGTGCTATTTTGGGTGGAGAAGTGAAAAATTCATATTTTAATTAGGTAAAAGATTAAAACACGTTGATCAGATGGTGGTGGAGAGAATATAGACTTAGATTCTCAAACATATTTAATAGAATATGGTATTATGTCTCATTTTTTAGCACTTTGGAACACTACGACAAAATGGAGTTGTAGGAAGAAGAAATAAAGTCTTATTAACTATGGTTTGGTTGATGATTGACACCTTGGAGATTGCATTATACATTCTAATGTATTTTCCATCTAAAGTGTCTTGGAGATACCATATGTAGGATTTGGGATGTCCAACACATGTGTTGAATCCAAATTCAAAGAAGTTTGAACCATGTTCGGATGTATGCCTATTTGTTAGTTATCTTAGAGAAATGAGACAAAGATATTTATATTATCTTGATGATAACAAAGTGTTTGTTTCAAAAAATGTAACTTTCTTAGTGGAATAATGTTAAACGATAGTAGATGGTTGAGTTACAAAGCCTCCCAAAATAAAAAACAAAATAAAAAATGAGTTTATTAGAAATAGTGAAATGAAGTAGAAACTAAAGAAATTTATTGGATTAATTTCTCAAAATTAAAAAATAATAATAAGTAAAAATAAAATGAGGGATTTTGAAATGTTGAATGATTAAACATTAAAAAAACAATTTCATAGGAAAAGAAAAATGCAATTTCTTAAATTCAAGAATTTAAGTGAAAATGAGTTGTGGTTGAGAGGTTCACCCCTCTTCCTTCCATCTTGATCAAATCTAATTTTTTTAGTAGTTATGGATGTTATTTTGATAGATTTAAAGATTTTATGGAGCTCAACAATGCAACAATGTCATCGTTGATATTACGAAATTAATCTTTTTCTTGGCCAACTACATGGTTTTAATCTGCTAGCTCATTGTATTACTTCTTGTTACTATTCTTTTAATGTTTTCTAAAAAAAATGTATAAACTATAATCAAGAAGGATAAACAAAAAAATAAATAAATAAGTGAATATATTTAAAGGGTAGTCTTGATCTTTTAGTCATAAACACTCTTATATTCTCTTTTTACATTTTGTTTTTTAGTACACAACATTTCAAACAGAAAATTTGAGTCATTGTCTACATAGTAAACCTACTTCATGTCAGAACAATAATCTAACTGGCCGTACTTGTAAAAAAAATAATAATAAAGTTTTCGTAAAAAAAAATAAATAAAAAGTTAAGCAACGTATATACTTTCTAAATTGAGGGAGTAAAATAGACAAATAAACGAAAGTAAAATTTACAAAGCCAAAAATAAAAAATCATCACCAATGGCATTCCTGTAAATCTGGTGATCTAAATGGGCTTTTAACGAAAGTCAACGCCCTATAAAGTTCATTTCCTGCAACTTTGAATCCCCCATTGTCGATTCGATCTCACGCGCCTCCTTCAGTTTCTCTGTTTCACATAAAGTTTTCTTCATTCAATTCTTCTTCTTCATCTCAATCTCAATTCCTTTCTTTTCAATTTGGACCCAACAAAATCTTTTCTGATTCTGATTCTCAGTTGAATTCCTTGTTTTATCTGCAATTAGTGTATCAATCTCAAGCTTTAAATCCATGGAAGACAACCACGTTGCTTTCGAATCCATGGAGGACAATCACAATCACGATGCATATGTCGACCACGGCTGGAAGAAGGTAACCTACGCCAAGCGCCAGAAGAAGACGGCCAAGCCCGCCGTCGCAGATGCAGTTTCCGGCAAGATCGCAGCCGTTCCCAGCGGAGACAACGTTTTCCAGTCGCTGGAGAAGAAATCGGAGGAGCGGCGCCGTAGAATTGCGGAGGCGCAGAAGACGGCGGCGATTGACGACGATGATGAGCCTGTTCCGGTTAGATCGAGGATTAGGTCTGATAATGAAGATGGCGACAGCGATGGAGAGGATGTTGAGAATGGAAAGGCTAATGGCGAGGCTAAGAAGATCAAGCAGAAGAAGCCGAAGAAACCTAAGGTTTCGGTTGCGGAGGCGGCTGCGAAGATCGATGTGAACGATCTGTTCGCGTTTTTGGCTGATGTTTCGGTATGGTGATTTGATCTGCTTGATTATGCGTTCTTGATTTTATCTGATCTGTTTTGATCTGCTTGTTTGGTGATTGTGCTATTTCTAGAGAATTCCTCTTAACGGAGTATGAAAATAGATTTTACTTGAAAAATTGATCATTTATCAAGAAGAAAGGAGAACTTCGTTTCTAAGTTCAAGATTTTGAACTCTCCACAACCTAATTGATCAGACTAGATTGAAAGTTCTAAACATGTATTCTAAACACAAGAATGCAAAACATGCATAATGCTTAAGAAAGTTATAATCTTTATACTAATTGAATAGTTATTATGAAAAGACACAATCTTTCACTAATGTAGTCTTATTCAGCCCCTATCTTTTTATATCCATACATGAATCGTCTTGAATGTAAAATACATTAATATAATAGGTATATAATCAATTAATGTTGTGAATGAATCTGGAATTTTATATTCATTGTTCCTTTTGGATGAATAGGTACATTGTAAAGCTTGAAAGGTTACAACTCTTCACAATGCGTTGACATCTTAGCTTGATTCTTATCAGATCGATTGTTATTGATTCCTGTTGTTCTTCGATCTTTACGTTTTGTGATAGGACTCGTACGAGAATCAGCAGGATATTCAGCTGATGAGATTTGCAGATTATTTTGGTCGTGCATTCTCTGGTGTGAGCGCTTCTCAATTTCCGTGGGTGAAATTGCTTAGGGAGTCTCCGGTAGCTAAGATTGTTGATGTGAGTTTTATCTTTTTTGACTTTGTGATATTACTCTGGAACTCGCATTGCTGTGTATGAGTTTTCTTAGATGTGTGTTTCATATTTCTGATGGGTTGTACTTAATTATTTTATGTCTCTTGTTCTAATGAAGAGTAATCTTCAGGCAAATGGATTTATGATTGTAGATGCATATTTGGTGTCGTTCATCGATTCTTCTGCTTTTGTTTTGTATTTTTTTTTCAAAAATTGTTCATGGATTTCATTGGATTTGAGGGACTGAATTTTGGTATGAAAAAGCACTGTCCCCAAGGGGCAGCCTCTTTGATTGAAGGCTTGGGGCTTGAAAGGCATCCTTCCTTAGAGGTCTCAGGTTCGAGCCCCACGAGTGAGCTTGCTTCATTGTAAAATCTCTTGTTGTTTCTCGGGTCCAGCCGGGCTTTGGGACGGGCACACCGTAGGTGCTCTCGGGTATAGTAGAGCGAAGTTCTGATTTCCCAATTTTGTAAAAAAAAGCACCTTTGAACCTTTTTTGTGTTGTCGTTCATTTTAGGAGATTTGAATATATTTTTCTAAATTAGCTAGCTACTGAAGATGTTTGATTTTCTTGAGCAGTAGAATGAGACCTAGAAGTTGTTTGCGCAGCATGCATAAGTTAAATTGAAATACAAGCTAGTTTATTATCATCCTAATTGTGAGTTTTTCTGTTCATTTTCCCCCCTTTTGTATTTGATTTTATATCCGTGAATGTCCGAGCTAGCTTATGTGCACCTTGACTATTCTCGCAAGACATATTACCCGACTCTATAACATTTGAATGTCAAGGAAACCCATATAAAATTAATTCTTAAGGGCTTTTTAACCTTTTAATTCTCAATGCATTTTTTCTCAACGAATCTCCGATTTCCCAGTTTCAACCAAAAATAAAATTCTTTAGGCATTTTTCCCAATTGCTTGACCTCAAGTACCTACATTCTCTTTATTCTTGAGTATTGACTTAAAATGGATGGAGCTTTTCAGAAAACGTATACTCTGTGACTTAATTGTTGCATCTACTCTTTTGCAGATCCCCCTTTCTCATATTTCTGAGGATGTTTACAAGGCCTCAGTTGACTGGCTTAATAAACGATCTCTTGAGGCACTCAACTCTTTCGTTTTGTGGTCTTTAGACAGCGTTCTTACTGACTTTGCAAGCCAACAAACTAGTGCCAAAGGCTCTAAAAAGGTTGCACAACATGCATCATCAAAATCTCAGGTACCATCAGTAGCATCACGGTTTTGTTCGTCCAATGTTTATGAACTTAATGGTGCACCGTTTTTTTCATATTGGCCCACGTGTACTACTGTTTACGTGAGGTTTCTAGTTGAATATAACTCCCAATCTCCAGTGCTTTTTTTTAAAAAGTTTTTGAGCGTCAACAATCTTTAGGGTTCTATTAGTTAAGTTTATCTGATGGATTTAATAAATGTAGAAAAGATGGGAAGTATCAAGAACAAGAACAAAAACAAAGAAAATTTGTTGTTTCTTACCGAGGAAAATGAAGAAAATTTTGAAAGATTTGTATTTTTTTTTTTTTTAGAGCTTATGAAATAAAATGAACTCGTTCTAAACTTGTTAACTCAAACTGTCATACTATAAAACTTAAAAATGCCGATTCTATTTGATGCGGCCAACATTAGAATTGCATAATTTATGGTTGTCTTTCTAAGATGAAGGATGGCGAAATATGAAATTTGTGTGCCTAGGAAATCTACTGCTTTTATTATTTTAATGAAATTGGAAGTGGTGGAGGCATAGGGAGAGATTGGATGAGGGGGAAGGGTGAGTTTACATATTTTTCTGCATGATTCAAGAATTAATAAATTATTATTGCATAGCAGGTTGCTATATTTGTAGTCCTAGCCATGGTTTTACGAAGAAAACCCGATGTCTTAATCCAAGTATTGCCAACGATAAGGGAAAACTCGAAGTATCAAGGGCAGGATAAGCTTCCAGTAATTGTCTGGATGATAGTTCAGGTAAACTAATAATAATATCTAATTCATAATTTATCTATGTTTAGATTTTTTTTTGTTCTGTTTCTTATACTGCCAGAGTTTCTTTTTCTCTTTGCCAGGCTTGCCAAGCAGAACTTGCAATAGGGCTTTATGCATGGGCACATAACCTCTTGCCCATAGTTAGTGGTAGAAGTTGTAATCCTCAGTCTAGAGATCTAATTTTGCAGTTAGTTGAAAGGTGGGAATACTGCATGATTTCCCAATAACAATACCGATACGTTCCGTCACCTTCCAGTTTTTCTTTCCTAACCATTGAAGACTATTTTTTCGGCAGAATTTTGTCGTCTCCGAAAGCTCGTACAATTCTAGTGAACGGTGCAATCAAGAAGGGGGAGCGATTGATTCCACCCTCATCATTTGAAACACTTATACGCGTTACATTTCCGGCATCGTCAGCTAGAGTGAAGGTCGGTTGGTCAAAATCTTTGCTGTTATATAATATACTGAAAACAATATGTATGTTTTTTTTGACATTGTATTATTTTCAGGCTACTGAAAGATTTGAGGCTATCTATCCAACCTTGAAGGAGGTTGCACTTGCAGGAGCTCCTGGTAGTAAAGCAATGAAACAAGTTTCATTGCAGATATTTAGTTTTGCTATCAAAGCAGCTGGAGAAAGTATGTTTCTTTTTTTCTTACCATTTTTCTTACGATCTTGTTTGTTGTTCATGAACAATAACTAAGAGACGATTTATGAACAGGTGTTTCAGAGCTATCTAGCGAAGCAACTAATATTTTCATTTGGTGTTTGACTCAAAATGCTGATTGTTACAAGCAATGGGTGAGCTATTCGAGTTCCTTTTCTGTACATTTCATCATTTTAAGTTCATTTTACATCTGATTTACAAATTGTATTTGTACAGTCTAGTATCCAAATTGTTGAAAGATGGAATTCAAATTATGAGGAGAGTAACCGATTGGCATTATTAAATGAAAAATTTGAATAATTTGAATTTCATCGTTCGTAAAGTCCAAATGGGTATCGGTCCAATAAAAATGAAATTGAAATCCGATTCAAGATTGATGAGCCCAAAAGAGGCACCATCTTAAGGAAGCATGTTAGGATCTCACAATTGTCCAACATTGGAAAAGTGGAGAGTCCAATAAGCATTTAAAAAAGATATGAGTTACTCTCCTCATTGCCAATTGGTTTTTAGATGGAACCCCATATTATCTAATACAAATGTTGTAGATTGTACTTGTACAATCTACACGTTCGAGTTCCTCTATCTCCAAATGTTATTAAATTAAAAAAATATATATCTGATTTGTAAAATTTGAATGCATCCGGCTCCAAGGGGTGGCGCGGTGGTCGAAGGCTTGGGTTTTGAAAGTGTGCTCCCCTCAAAGTCTCTTAATTTATAGACACCTCCGTGTCTCCATTCTTTCGATGTCTACGGTGCCTAGCCTAGGGACGAGCGTGATTACCTTCGCTCCGATTTCCCAGTTTCATTTTATCATTATTATTTTTTTTTTGAATGCATCCTTCTAAATATGCAATTATTTCTTGCAGGACAAGATTTATCAGGATAACCTAGAAGCTAGTGTCTCCGTTTTGAAAAAACTTTCTGGTGACTGGAAAGCTCATTCTTTAAAGCTAACTCCTTTTGATGCTCTGAGGGAAACCTTAAGAAGTTTCAGAACCAAGGTAGTTTCTATTCTAGTTCAACATCACGTACTTTGGAAGAATTGAACTAGTAGTTGACTATGCTTATTGTTTTGTTGGCACGCAATTGATAGAACGAGATGGCGTTGGCTAGTGAAGCAGATGGCAGCGCTCGCCAATCCAAATACAAGGAGGCGCATAAGTACGCTAAGTCGCTACTTAACAGGGTTTCACGAGGCCATGGATGTCTGAAAAGTATGGCTCTTATAGTCGTCGCTCTAGGTGTTGGTGCTGCACTCATGTCCCCAGAGATCATCGAGTCGTTGGATTGGGAGAAAGTCACTGCTTTCATCCCGCATAACTCTTTCTAAGTGGGCTTTCCTGCATTATCGGCAAACGTTGCAGTCGACAATGTCTTGAAGCCAACCTAGGCTTATTTCGAGTCTGGGAAGCCAAAATCTTCCGTAACGAAACCACACAACAAATCTAGTCAGTCAGTCATTTTACAACCTTTTTGTGTTCCTCGTGGGATACAAAAATAGTGGTAGTAGTAAGTTTTCAAGTTAATACCTCTGAAAAAGGCTCATAACAGCCATTTTAGCATATTTGATTTGATTTTTGAATTTGATTTTCCTTATTTGTTGTTAGTTTTGTTTTTTTATATTTGCCCACTCTAACCTTCAGTCTCGGCAGTAGATCAAATAGGGTGTTGGATACACTTGTAATTTTCGGAAGAAAGAATGTGTTTCATTTTAAATGGAATTTTGTAACTTATTGTGTGTTTTTTTTTTCCTTGGCTTTATTATTTTTCAATTTCTTTTCATTCTAATGTAACTTGTTAGTTACTTGAAAATTCTGTTTAATAAGGTGATGCCATTGATTAGATTACAATTTTTTTTTCTCCATTTTTTATTTTGATTTTGTATTTTGTATTGGGTCTGAGGTTATAGGACAACAAATCTGTTGAAAATTTTAGTACAAAGAAGTAAAGGTTTTTAAGACTATCAGCTTGTAGAGTTGGATATGGCACATTTTACTTCGTAGTCGCGTACTATGATACTTAAGGGTGTTTGGTTGGGGAAAGAAAGGAATGAGTGTTGAGACAGAAAGTGGATGGAGAATGTATTCCTTATCTCCGTTTTTTTTATTTCTTTTTGAGTCCGATTCTCGTGAATGAATATGGAGAGTTTTACATGGATAGGGAAGTTCCTAGCTCTACCCGTGGATATCTCTATTGAGAAGGGATAGAGATTGTTATAATGAGTAAATTGAAGTTATTTTTCTTTCATATTTATAGTAGTGAATTAGATGTAACGAGTAAATTAATGTTAATATTGTGATTTATTATAATTATCTGATAAAAATTATATTGGTAAATTATTAATTTGGTCCTTATAATTTTAATCTTCTCCGTTAACTGAGGGGTTGCCAAATTGTCGTTTATGTTTATCGACCATTATTATTTTTGTTTGTGTTTGAGAAGAATATTTATAGAGTATGTTATTTTTTTCAATTTTGTTTATATCCTTAATATTGATATGTGCCTTTTGTTTTCGAGAATGTTGTCTACGTTTTACGGTTGTTTTCATCGATAGTTCGTCGCCTATTGTTTTTGGTTTTTCTTATTATTTTATGGTTTTTGCCTAAGTGAGTCATTATGAAGTTCAACAACCACATAACATCAATATTATTATAAAATCATGCCAAAATCATACCCCAAAGATTTAATTATAGCATGTTTGTTTTTATTAATCAACAAGTAATTAAAATTGAAAAATGCAACCCGTCTATATGTAAACATTGGATATACAACAACAATTATCATCATAAACAACTGATTGAAAAAAGTTCAGACATTGAAATGGCAACGTCAGAGTATACGATGCGAAAGAAGTTGGGAGCAAGAGAGATTGGTGGAACATTGAAATTAGACGATAATGAATTGGAAGTTAAAAAGAATTTAATCGAAAAGTAGCCAAAAGACAAAGTTCGAAAGGTGACAACAGATCCAGGGAATGGTGTGGCAATAACTCTATATGATGAGATTGCATGGAAAGCAAAGAAAAGAAGAATTAAAAGGGTTTATAATGAAGAAATATACCATAATGAATGGTGCTTTGATTTTAAAAAAATAATAATAAAAAAAAGACAACTACGTGATAGAAGATGATATTTTAATGTATTGGGATGAAGAAAATCAACGACTGTCTTACAAGATCGTTCGTAATTCAACTTATAGAAATCAGTTAGCTAGTTCTTCTTCTTCCAGAAGATAGTTTCTTAATTATTACGTATGTTCGATGGACAAAAAAAAAATTATAAATGTACTCATTTTCTAGTGTATATCGTGATTTGTATGTTATTGATCCTTAAATAATATTGGTTTAAAATACATATTTGTCTAAATAGTTTCTTGGATGTAAATCATAGTCTCAATATATTATAATATATCATCTAACTTCTTAACATCTTGTGTAAGTTTTTCTGTTCATAACTAAACAAATGCCATCTAGATGCCTTAGGAATTTTGTATAAAAATGAAAGATTTTAAAATTTAAAATAGTAATAATTAGTTTACAATGGATAATGACATTATTGAAGATCAAGCATTATTGAATTTCAATTACGGTCCTATGAAGATCAAGCATTATTGAATTTCAATTAATTTGTAAAAACTTAGCAATTTATTTGAAATGTACTAAACTTGTATTATAATAGTATACCCATCTCAAATAAAGTTACCATAATTCTTATTTTCTATCCCAAACAGGATAACTTTTGTTATAATAATTTATCGTACATCTTTGAAAAACTATCACAAATTAATAAATATTTTAGTATTATTGTTTTTGCACTTTTGTGTGTAGGTGCGTGTGAAAAGAGAAATTAATTAATAAGATAGATTCTTAGTATATTGATAAATATCATAAAATAATAAAATAGATAATGTATGTTCAAGTGTAGTATTATCCATCTTTCAATCATTTGTTTTTATATTTAAAGGGATATGAATAGAATTATTTTATAGACGAAATAAGAGATTAACACGACCCGAGAACTCAACTCAATTAAAAAATATATGGTCGTGTTGGGTTAGATTGTTCTAATGAATATGGTTGGAGAATTGACCAATCCAAAACTTTATGTTCATCAGTTAACACCGTTATTTTTTGATTGTGTTGCAGAAAATTATCTATAATGATTATGTTTTTTTTTTTCAATTTTTTTTTAATTTCATTAATATTGATAACTTCCTTTTGTTTTCCATAATGTTGTTACGTTATATTGTTGTTTTCATCAATAATTCATCGTCGTCTATTGTTTCTTGTTTTTATGGTTAATTTTTTTATGGGTTTTCTGAGTTCTGTCATTTGCTTGTGTAATTCGAACAATTTTTTATTTACTGCAAAATCTCTGTTTTATGACAAATGTTTTCTTATTGCAATTACTATTGTATTTATGTCAATGTTATTTTTAGTGTATGTACAACATATTTATGACCATGTTGTTTTTATTATTGTATTTATGTCAATGTTGTTTCTTAGATGTAAATCATAATCTTATATTAATAATATATCATCTAACTTCTTAACATTTTGGGTTAGTTTTCTATTCATACTAACATCAATGAACTAAAAAAACCATCTAGATGACTTAGAATTTTGTATAAAAATGAAATATTTTAAAATATAAAATAATAATAATAATTGCTTCACATAACTATTTAATTTTTGGATGTTTAGTAACTTGGCATAAATACTATTTTTAAACAAATGTTTCCTTATTTTGATGTCCATGTTATGTATCCATGTTTTGGAAGACCAACTCAAGTTCCTAAAACTATAAATAAAATTGAAGAAAAAATTAATGTGTAGCCATAAAGGTAAGTAAGGATGGTTTGAGTCTTTACCGGTAAGGACTCAATTATTGTTAAAAAATGAATAATATTTTGAAAGATTTTAGCCAAACCTTGAAATACAGAGGAACTTTTAAAACTAATTAGGTCAAACTTTATTTTGAGTAATTAGAAAATTGAAATTTTTGTAATAACTCATTTAGATGTAGATTTTGTGGAAGAGTTGCAGTAAAAAACTTATTTGGATGTTTTTTTTTTTTTTTTTTTGTAGAGAAATTAGAGGACAATAAATTGTTTGGATGTGAATTTAAAATAAAGAGTTATTTTGAGGAATTAAAAATGAATTATTTTATGTAGTTAAAAATAAATGATTAGAAATAGAATTGATATAATTTTTTTAGGAGTAATTAGTAAATGCTCAATCTAAATCCTTCTTAAATTTAAAGAACAAACAGCCCCATAAACTGAAACTAAATTGCCTGTTTTTTGTCCAAATACATTATTAACAGATGTACATATTTTTTTTTTCTTTTTACATTGGGGATTGGGGCCAGAAATGCAAACTTACTGTACAAAAAAATATCTGATAAGAAATTGAATTTGAAGCTTTTCTTTCCAAATTATGAGAAAGGAGGATGGGAGGAATGAATGCCTATCCAACTACACTGTGAACCAAATCTTTCCACCTCAACAATTACATTCTAATATAACCAAGGATACAAAAAACTTATAAACAAAAAGAATGAACCTATTCGAAAAGCCCCTTAACCTTCCATGGGACGTTTCCCACGTGGATCGTATCCTCGACTAACTGAAGAAGAACCCGAAGTAACTTCAGTCACATTTGCGGTTGTAATTGGCGTTCGAGTTACAGTTCCTGTACCAGTATGGGTCGTTGAAGTAGAGGAATACGATACGCCAGAAGTTCCAGCGTTGGAGGACGAAACACTTGTCCCACGAGAGCTTCTATACCGAGAAGCGGGAACTCCTGGTCTTGCCGGTTCCTCCAAAGTACCAGGCTTCTTCGAAAGGATCAAAACTACACGCGACATGGCTGGCCGAAGTTGCGGATCACCTTGTGTGCAGAGCAATGCTATCTGAACGCACATTGAAACTTGGTCAGGAACAGCTGAGGATGCTAATGTTGGGTCCATGATGTCCAAGCTCCTGCCCTTTTTGAACAGTATGTAAGCCTGTAGCCAAATTCAAAAATAAGACATTAAAGATTAGGCATTAAATTAATTTGTTTGTGAGACCAAGTTCCTATGCTTTAGACTGAGATCAATGGTGAATAGAATTCACTGAACTAAGCCCTACAGAGCTCACTGACGAGTCGTGTTCCAATTCTTAACTGTGGATCCTCTAAATAAGCAACAACTAGGATAATTTAAATATAGGGTAAAAAAAAAAATAGTGTTTTGGTCCCTAAATTTTGAGCTTTGTTTCATTATGGTCCATGAACTTTTAAAAGTCCAATTTTAGTTCTTGAACTTGAAGTTCCATTTTGGTACCTAAACTTTCAAGAATCTAATTTTAGTTCATAAACTTTGAGATTTGTTCCATTTCGGTTCATGGAGTTTCAAAAAAAACTAAAATTGTTCCTTAGAAAAAAAAATTGTTTACTTTTCATTAAAAAAAATTACCATCTTTCTCTATAAATTTTAGAGATATGTTCACATTTTATTTTTTATTGCATTAAAATTATTAACAATCAATTTCGATTAATATTAACTTCAAATTCACTAGCAATTAAGTTTTTTTTAAAGTACCAGGACTAAAATTGGACTTTTGAAAGTTCAGGGACTAAAACAGAACAAATCTCAAAATTCGATGACTAAAATTAGACTTTAAAAGTTCAGGGACCAAAATGGAACAAAACTCAAAGTTTGGGACCAAGATGGTATTTTACCCTAACTATATTACCCAATTAGTATATTCTACAACTAGGACTTAAGTACTTTTATTGCACTCTGTTGATCTTTATTATAATTAGTTTACATGGCCAAGGTAACTAAAACCTTACCCAATCAAGTAGATTCTCAGCTTCCCCAAATGAACTGAACGATGAGTTTCGCTGGCCACTGATGAGTTCCAGAACCACAACACCAAAGCTAAAGACATCTGCCTTTGCTGATAGATGCCCGCGCATTACATATTCCGGAGCCATATATCCACTGTATACATAGAAAAAAGAAATTAGTACAGCCCACCAGTTAGGATTTAGAAACTTGACTGGTTGTAACATGGAACAAAGAAACTTACTTTGTACCAGCAACGCGAGTATTGACATGAGTTTGATCTTCAGGGAAAAGACGGGCCATGCCAAAATCAGCAATCTTAGGGACCCATTTATCGTCCAACAAAATATTACTAGCTTTAATATCACGATGGATAATGACATTATGTGAGTCTACATGAAGATATTGCAAGCCTCGTGCTATGCCATAGATTATGTCATACCTCTTCTTCCAATCGAGCTCTCCTCGTTTATTGGATTCTGATTTGAAACCAAAAAAGAAATTATTACCATATATATATTTTTTTCATTTAAAAAAAAGTGAAGTTGTCGCGTGATCAAGCATCATATCAACAACAAAAATATTAATATAGAACTGAAAGAAAGAGGATGGGGATCCTCTGAAAGAAGAAAGGATGATTTCTAGGTCAGTTGAAGGAATATTTTGTTGGAACTAGTTTAAGACTTCTGCAATTATTGAATGTGGTTCACATGGCAAAGTATTTCATTTAGGAGTTTAGGCAGGACTAAATTTTGAAAATTCAACTAAACTTCTACAATCAGTTTGGCAGTTGGTCGCTTCTCCCTATTAGGCTTAATGATCCCTCATTCCTAAGGCAGCTAGACGCATGATAAAAAAAATGGTAATAATAAATGGGCTATAATATGAAATTATATTTTGCCTGGTCTGCATGAAGATGGAAATGTTTGATGAAGAAAATTTAGACGAAAGCATTTTACTCTCTTTAGACAGCAAGTACTGCAAAATTACACAGTAATTTCAACTTATCTATGAAAAGTTTTAAACTAGCCATAATGTTCACTGCAAATGCACATAAAAACTGAGGCGCATGAGAACTCTTTTGTGTTCGCACGTCTTCAAGCCAAAGAGCAATTATATGGAAAATTCAATGGCAATTTGAGAAAACAGAGTAAATCTGAACAAAACAAAAGTTTGATAACCATTTTGTTTTTAGTTTTTTATTTTTGAAATTTAAGTCTACAACAACTACTTGACCATATGTTTTTTCTTACTGAGATATCTACCTCCTACCTATATTATTAAAAACCAAACTAAAATTTGGAAACAAAAAAAAATAGCTTCCAAAAGCTTGTTTTGGTTTTTGTAATTTAATTAGGATTCACATACTTTCTTAAGGAAAGATGGTAGAAAATTTGAATACAACTAGCTTAAATTTCAAAAACCAAATGGTAATCAAACGGGGCGTTAAGTAGTGTACTTGACAACATACACTCAGTAAGAAAATGAAGATGCCCAGACATTTCTTGAGAACTAAGAACTAATAAGCAGTACTTACTAAAGAGAAGCTTGTCGAGGCTCTCATTCGAGACGTATTCGTAAACCAGTAGTTTGTCAGAACCATGCACACAGTATCCTAACAAATTGACGACATTTCTGTGCTGCACCCGAGCCAACAACTTGGCTTCAGTCATAAACTCTCTTCTCCCTTGTTTTGAATGCTGGGATAATCTTTTAACTGCAATAACTCTTCCATCCTTTAACTTCCCCTACAAAAAGCAATAAGTAAAAGAAACTTAGATTTTACTTGAAAATGATGTTCAATAATTGCTCTCTATTCTTTCAAGCAAAAATAACTTGGACAGTGAATCTTAGAAGTTGTTATCAATTGGATTAATCTTACGAATAGCAATTACCTTGAAAAGAAATTCTAGATATACTTTTATCTAAATAATAAAAATGATAATAAAAAATAGAAATAACTAAAGACTGCACAATTGTGCATAATATAATGTAGAAATTCCTTTTTGTACACAAGTGTAAAACAATTCAAATGTTCTAAGATTAACACAAACGAAACAATGGCGTTCATCTACTAAGATTCTTTTTGCAATTGGAAAAGATCAGAAGTCTTAAACATTATGAGGCTCCTTCAATTTGACATTTGCTAAATCTAAACATTATGTGACTCCTTCAAAAGATTGCAGGTGCAATCCGTAGCGACCACCTACCTCGGAAATAATTTCCTATCGATTTCCTTTTATTTTTTAGAAATTATATTGGATGAGCTCTTCTCACAAAGTGATTACAGTTGTAAAGTATTTGCATACAGTCATTAATACATTATAATATTGTATTATAAATACTCGTATATTGTATTATACTCATTAATACCAATATTATAAGAAAGTATGCGACAATACTCATTAATAACCATGACTACATATGCTAATATTTCTTTTAAGTGATTATATTTGTAACTACTTTCTAAATTTGACAAGTTTTATAAGTTTCCCTTTATTTTTTCTCAAAGGGACTTTGGGTGTTTCATTCAAAAAAAAAACTTGGGTTTTCTTGACATCAAAATATTGTATCATGTATGTTGTATATCCGTGAAAATAATAAAGGGGCATGTAACCTAGCTCGGACACTCACAATTTAGACTTTTATGTTCCAAATTTTTTCAATAATATCATTTTCACGGTTGAATGAAATTTAGAGAGAAACTCAACTAAGCCACCAAAGAAGAAAAGGTCAAAATTTAAGGTAATTTCTTAAAAAATTGGGAGAGGAACTAGAAATATTTCTATCTTAAGATCGCCTAAATCCAATCCCAAGGAAAGCGATAGTCTCTAAATTTCTTATTGGGCGTATATTTAGGCAGAAAAGTTAAGCACGAACAACGAAGAAAAAACGCTGCTAGATTGAATAAAATTTTAAAAAATTAGCAGAAAAGGGCAAAAAGATTAATTAATTACTAATGACAATTTCCAAGAAATAAAATAAGCAGAAGAAGGAAGAAAAAAACAAACAGAACAGTTTCGATGATTGGATTCACAATCAGAACCTAAACTTTTCAGTTAATCGAATAACATTTGAATCTAATCTAACCTAACCTTGTAAACTGGACCAAATCCGCCTTCACCGAGCTTGTGATTCCGATGAAAATTGTTAGTAGCTTCAACTAAGGTTTCGAACAGAATAACCTTCTGTTCTTTCGCAGCAATCTGCTCCAAATCCTCCTCGCCCTTGCTGTCTGATCGAACAAATCATCAATCGCTAAAACAAATCAGAATCACAAACAAAAAAACGATTTGCCCTAGCTAGTACAGAACAAGAAAGAAGAAGAAACCGAGTGAAATTTAGGTAGATACCTCTTGAAGAACCGAATCTGAAGGATTTGATGATACTGTGTAGCAAACTCTTGGACTTCGACATGCTCGTCTAGGCCATGGAGTTGGAAACGGCGAAAATGGCCGGACTCGGCTTGAAATCGGACGGAATCCGATCGATTTGAACAGAGAAATTTTACGAAATTCGAGATTAGAGAATCAAAATTGGCTGCTGTTGTTGCAGATTTGGGGATTATTGGAGAATTGAGAGAGAAATGGAGAATTTGTAAGAGGAAGATGAAAACAAATGTACGAAATTGACCGAAGAGCTCACTGCTTGACCATTGAAAACTCAAGCCCAAGCTAGCTTCCAAGAACACGACGCTTTCTTTTCTGAATTTCTTTTTTTTTTGTTAAATTAGAAAATCGGGATTTCTCTCGCCCATACCAAACTATAACCTACGGGAAGAGTTTGGGTGCAGCGATGGCTGCACCTCCCTTGATTACCACACACAAAGAGTAAAAAAAAATAAATAAATAAAACAAAATTTAAAAAGTAAAAAAAAAAAAAACAAAATGTGTGGCTCTGAGAGAGCCACGTAGGAGGGTGCAGCCAGCTGCACCCAATCCTATCCCATAACCTAACTTGTTCTTATATTAGATATAGGAGACATAAAAATTAGAGTCATAAACAACTTTTAATTAGTGTTATAAATAATAAAGTGTGCAATAAATAATTTTTCATCCAAAACCATAAAGGATAAAATTGAAGTAGGCAAAAAAAAAAAAAATCAAAATTATAATAGAGATGAAATATTTTTATAAATAATGAATTCTAAAAGATATTATTATTCACAAATAAATGAAAAATGTTGAGTTGAATTACCATCAATGAAACTAACACCTCAATCATTCTTTTTTTTATCACATTTCATCATTTTTTATGCATTTTTTTTTTAGTTAACTTTTGTTGGCATTTAATTTAGATTCATATTATACCTTATCAATTTTGATTTATTATTGCTTAAAATTTATCAAAATATCTCTAAATTATCAAAGAAATGTATGTTTTAGGGTTAAATCTTATTTTGATTTATCAAAATATCTTTTTTAGTTTTTAATCTTAAAAGAAAGTGTCAAATTTTTATCTCTAAATTATATAATATTATTAAATTTAGGAAAAATACCCTTTAGGATTTAGTTTCGATTTGGTGTGTAGGTTTAAAAATTAATCAATTTAACCATCAACTTTAGAATATTATTGCTCTCAAATAAGATAATAGTCAAATACCAATTTTTAGAATTAGACAAAAATTAAAATAAATTATCACCAATCAAAATAACTATATATATAGTGTCAAGCTCAACTTATATAATTGTAATACATACTAGTCAATATAACTGTTATGTAGCATCTTGTTAATATATTTAGACAAATATTTTTGTCAACATTGGTTTTTTTTTTTTTAGTATAAGTTGGGGGAAGGGAGATTACAAATACCGATTTCAGGGATCGAACTCGTGACTGTGGAGTGAAAATGGATTAACACCAAATCAAACAACCAATCGCGCCACCGATCCATTCTCGTGACAGATATTTTTGTCAAACATTTGTTTTTAATACTTATTGGAAACTAACTTTTTTTTTTTTTTTTTTTTTTTTTTTTGAGAAAGTAACTTATTGGAAAGTAAGTTACTGGAAAGTAACTTGTATCACTAATGTCAAACTCACTAACTTATATTATATAATATAACTAAGAACTCAATAACTTATCAAATATATTGACTGATATTTCATTAATTCATATCCAACCTCTAATTCTCTTGTCTATGTGGAATTTAGATATGGGAAAAAAACTAAAAGTCAAGGTTTTTTTAGGAGTTATCTGGTGGAAACATCAATGAGAAAAGTAATGGTGTATTGAAGAAATTCAAGTTTTAATTTGGTAC
Source organism: Sechiopsis laciniata (assembly GCA_037833695.1). Classification (NCBI taxonomy): domain Eukaryota; kingdom Viridiplantae; phylum Streptophyta; class Magnoliopsida; order Cucurbitales; family Cucurbitaceae; genus Sechiopsis; species Sechiopsis laciniata. The sequence goes on from JBBMKA010000003.1 coordinate 10,597,203, forward strand.
TTTTATTGTCATAACTAAATGTATTGAATTTGGAATGGGCCCTTTTTTGTTGACTTTTCTTCAGCTTACAAAAGTTTTCCACAATGTTCTCAAACATAATTATATTTTCTTTACAATTACAACAATGTTTCCAAACATCATTAAATGTGTTCAGACTATATATTTCATCCTCCAAAATTGGTTGTTACTATTTTCTTTAGTTCAATGACATGTAAGAGGTGAATCAAACTTTTAATCTATGTTTTTATCCGTTAAATTATAGTTTAAAATGTTTTTATTTTTTTCAAGTTCGAAAAGATGTAGGAGTACAGAAAATTCGAACCTGTTATTTTCTTGTAGATAATACGTTTAAGTTCGAAAACATGTAGGAATATAGAGAATTCGAACCTGTCATTTTCTTGTAGATAATACGTTTTTAAGTTCGAAAACATGTAGGAGTATAGAAATTCGAACATGCCATTTCCTTAGGGATAATATGTCTTATTTATTTGTTCTTATAATCTATATGTCTTATTGTGTTGTTTAAAATAATAACAAAGGTAATCAAACAACACTATTTTCTTGGAAAAAGTATCTTTTCTTAGATTTTGGATAAAGTTTGTATTTAGTTTTTAATTGTGACATTTAAATATTATTCAATTTTAATTTTTGATATATCAGAATAATTAATAACATAAAAGAAAATTGACTAGAATGATGAATATGTTAACTATAAATTTCAATAGATTGATTATGTTACTATTTTGATCTTAAAATTGGTTTTTTAAGTTTTTTTTTTTTAAAAAACCCCATTAAATACATAGAAACAAAATTGAGCTTAAAATGTCGAAAAAAAAATTAAAATATATAAACTAAATAAATAAAAAATTTACCAAAAATGTAGAAACTAAAAAATTATTTTTTTCTTTTTTTTGTGAAAATAATAAAAAAAAAATTGTTTAATAATTGGAGTAGGAGATTAAATCATCCATCTTTAAAATAGTTATTCATATCATATTCATGGAATTTTAGAATTAAATCTTATTGAATAAAATTATAAAATACGTGCAAGAAAATATAGATTTGAGGCACTTTCGTGGTAACTATATTATCTGAAAATTAATTAAATAAAATTTATTGGTTTTTTTTAGTAAAATGAATAATCGTAGAAAGTTCTTCTCCAACGACTAATTTTTAGGCATGTAGGTAGGGCCCGTTTGTACATGCCCTTATTTCTTGAGAACATAATTCTTTTAGCAACTGTTTTTTCTTTCCTATTGTATTGAAAAGATAAATATAAAAATATATATATTTTTTTTATATTTGTAATTTTCTAAGTTAGGTTTCGTGCACTTCAACTAATGTCATGGGCATATCGTCTGACCCTACAACATTTGATGCTAAGGAAATTCGTAAAAAATTAATTCTTAAATAGGTGGACCATGGATTGAACTCATTAGATCAATTGAGTCAATCCATGATAGTTCAAAAATATGTTTTCTTAAATCAAATATAATTAGTAGAGAGGTATTTGAACTCGACTTCTCTACCATGAAAATATACTGATATCTCTCAACTTTGTAAATATAAAATATGTTTAACATTTTGAAATGAAAATGCAAACAAAATCTACATGAAATATCATTTTAAAATTAATTATCCAAAGTTATTGTATTATTTATTTTCAGATATTTTTTAGGATATTTGCAGCTGTAATATAAGTAAATAGAAATTATTCAAACAATTTGAAGAAATTAAAAATAAAAAAAAAATAAAAAAAAGCGAACCTTAATAAGTTATAAAAATCGCCATCAAAATTTAATAACTTCAATCAATGAGAAGTTATTGACTTGTTGGAAAGAAAGTTAATATAGATTAGTTTATCAAATACGTTATAAACTTTCATCGATGTTATTAATTGACTTCAATCAACATACTTCATAGTTCATTCAATGACTGAAATCTACAAAGCAGTAATTAAAGTCTATAAAAAATATAATTAATACCAACTAATTTGAAAAACATATTATAGACTTCAATGAATGTTATTGGTTGACTTCCATCAATATAACTCAATTAGCGACTTTAATTTGATAACATTAATTGAAATTTACTTAAAACAAAGTTTGTGTCAATTGCTTTGTTGATTGTTAAGTATATTATTAGGAAATAGATTTGTAATATAGATTTTTCTTTTACATTAAAAATTCAATTCATTTAGTGCTACACATTGAAATTACTTGTTGAAGTTTATGGATATCTAGGGCTGTCCAGGCTAGTTTTCGTGCACCCGACTAATGTCACTAAGCATATCGTCTGACCCTATAAATATTTAGATGTCAAGAAAATTTGTAGGAAATTAATTCTTAGGTAAGTGATCATTATGGATTGAACTTATCACCTTATACACTCCAAGGCTCTCTTTAACTAATTGAGCTACCCCATGATAATTGAAGTCAAATAACATTGATTAAAATAACTAAAGCCTATTGTAAAACTTGAGAAAGAAGAAAAAGACTTTTTTCCTAAACATTTCTACTCATGTTTAACACATTAGAGGAATGTTCCACCAAAAAATAAATTTCCGAAAATTTAGTCATCAAATCAAAGTCCATATAAATTTGGAAAAGTTGGTTCACATTTTAAGTTAGTTCACATATGATAAGAGAAAAGGTTTGTCTAAAAAACAGAACTTGAGCTGCCAAAAGGCCATATTAGGCTAATTCAATACACTTAATTGATGGTTACACTTAATTTTAGGCTCTGATTAGCACCACTAAAATTTGGCTAAATCCGTACTTAGGAACAGAAACTAAAAACTTTCCATTTCAAATGCAAAGATGAGAATGTATATTCCCTCCTTTGGATCTTACCTGCAGAGCCATGACGAGGTAAGTCTAAATTCCGGTTCGATCTTTTCTTTTGATATCATTGCAATAGTTCTGTTTCAATTTTTTCATTGATAAAACATTATAACACAAATAAGAGAATGCAAAAAAAATTGAAGTATATGAAATTTGATGAATTATATACGTACGCATAAGAATTTGTCGAACTCACAATCAGCACGACAGTGTTCCAGATATTGCAAAATCCGAAAAATGGTAATTAATTTCATTTGCTACTTATTACATCTTTCACTATGCACTCTCACTGGAAGTTTCAAACCCGAACAAATGTCGCACGCCCCAAAACCAACCGTTCTATGCGTTCAAAGAAAACCGACCCTTTACATCCCGTCAAATATGATCAAACTAAATCTGTTGACTAAATTACACATTGGAAACGACAAAGCGAACAGTCTACAGAAGGCCTGTGCTTCCAAAGGGGTTGTTGGCATTCGGAGGAACCGTATGGTGGTTAGGAGCAGGGAATGATCCAAAACCTGCATCACCAAAAGGATTTGTTGGGTCCATTGTAAATGGTTGTTGCTGTGGGAAGGTAGGCTGGTATGAACCAAAAGGATTAGCCTGCTGCTGAGTTATTGGCGCCATTTGGACCGATGGAGGTGGAGCGATTGCGTTCGAATATGCAAACGGATCTTGTACCTCAAATGGATTTGGTGCGGGTTTTCCGTACACGGGCTGTAGAGAAGCTCGATATGCACCTTCATCGTATAAACTGTCAAGAGTGAGTGTGTCCAATCCACCAGCCTGGATCATCATTGAATGACAACAAAATTATCAATTTGATTGAAGAATATGTCACCACTCACCCCGTGTTTATTTACTTTATAATTATATTCCTAGCAACTTAGTACTCATGAACACAGTTGTACAATCAAACAAATCTTGTCCAAGGTCATTGGAAAAACTCATTTTCAAACTGGACAAGGGCAGAAAAGATGTGAACTTGGATTTCCATTTCTAAATAATTCCCATAAACTTTAAAGAATCTAATCTAGATATGTTAACTAGCTAAAAACCAAGACCTGCTGATCTAACAAGAATTCAAGGTAAACCTACCCGAGCAAAACTTGCCAACTTTCCGGGAATTATCTCGTACATACTTCCCACCATTTGTTGTGTGGATAATAATGTCTAATATCTTCAATTTATAATTTTCCTCTCATTATTCAAATCATCATTTATATATTTTTAAAAAATTTTTTTTTTTTTTTTTTTTTTTGAGATTACAACAATTGGAGGTGGAGGTTTCAAACACATAATCTCATGGTCATTAGGTGTACACTGATGCCATTGAGTTACTGCTCTTGTTGGCGATTTTTTTTTTAATATTAATTATGTGACACATTATTATCCACCCAAATGGTGGGAAGTATGTACGAGATATTCCCCCAGAAGTTGGTAAGTTTTGTTCAACCTAAAACGTTCTTTTTAAGACCCTAACTGTGTCAGTTTCATTCCAGCATTGTTCCCAAGTACTAATGACCAAATGTACAACCAAGAACAAAATGGTTTTTTTTAGTTCCACAATTTTTTAGTTCTCCAACAGTTGAGGTGGGAGATTCGAACTCATGACCTCTAGGTCATGGACAGCCCAACTGAGCAAGCTATTGCTCATGTTGGATAGAGAACGAAAAGGTTCGAAATTCAGTATCACATTTACAGTTGTACAACTTATGACATTGAAACCTACCAGTTGCCTCTCATTAGCTGAAGAAAGGTTACTGCTTGGAGTTGTGACCAGGGCCAGCTCCCAACCAGTAGGATCGAAATCGTTTGGTTGTGCACCATTGGAATGAAAACTGGGTGCTGCTGCATCTGATATAAGGTTCAATATCATTACGAGTTACGAAAATTCCTCAAAAGTAACCCAACTAGAAAGAAATACCGAGAATTTACCACCAGAAGGAACTATAGCTAAAGCCATTGCATTTCTGTCCTCAATTGCAGATACTTCAGTGGTGGCAAGACTCAATCCCTGAAGAATACACCAAGCAAAAAGTTTTATTTCATTTTAAAAAGTGAGAAGGAAGGTGGTGAGAGGCATTTATCATTTATTACAAAAAAAAAAAAAAAAAAAAAACATATTTAGTATATATATACCAATAGATCTCCAGTCTCTACATGGCTTTCAGGAGCAGGAGCAGGAGCTGGAGGTGGTGGTGGTGGTGGAGCCGTCTCCATATTAGAAAGATCATCTGAACGAGATGCCTCTGGTTCATCAGATGGTAAGTTCGGATCTTCGGAAGGAGATTCTTCCGGCTTGTAAGTAAGCAGCAACTATCCAGGATGAGAAAATATAAATTTAAACATTGCAAAACACACAATTTCTAATATACACAAATAATATGCTCAAGGGCACAAATATACGAGAACAGAGAAAAGAAAGTCGTGGTGCCATAATAACTAGATTCTATACATGAAAACAGTCCCAAATAGAAAATTCTCACAAATGCTTGAACTGAAGTAAAACCCAACTATTGGTGTGAAAAGGGATAAGAATATACTAACCAGCGGTTCATTTGGTCCGGTAACCACCCGTGGTGCCTCCCTAATGTACTCTTCCATTGTATTAAGAAATGACTGTGGAGGCTGGAAGTGGATAACGAGGCATGAAGTAGGAAATTATAAGTTCATACAATAGCTTAAAGTTGATAAGAAATATAAATCGCTATATAATAGCATGGTTACCTCTCTTAAAACAGGAAACTGGAAATTTCGAGCAAGTTCTAACCCTTTGCATATTTCATAGAAATCTGATAAGCTTCCTGCCTGCAGAAGGGTAAAGGCAAAACAAATAAGCCTGCATTACCTATTGTAAATAAAATTGAGAGACATTTGAAGAAAAACAACCAATAACAAAAACTCATGGTAAAAGATAGCAATTATATTTGAAATAAAAAATGAGTTAAAAGATACCTGTTGGCCAGCTCTTTTATAGATATCAAGAGCTTTGATAGCCTCATGTCTTGGCATCTCAAAAAACTGTAGGAAATGCAATAATTTTGTGGTTGTCACCAATGCATATGTATCTGTGTCTTAAAGTTTGCTTACTTGAGATACTTACCTTGTCAACGAGATTTATAATTCCATCATTAATAGCGCAATAGATTTTAAAGCTCTCTTTCAATACCTGAAAGTAGCATGCACGGCATTATCATTACTGGTAATATTGCCATGTTAAGTGAAAAGTATCCCTTGAGAACAGAAAAAAGATGAGAGCATATACTACACTTGGTCTTCGCCAAAAGGCCGTGAATAGGAAAAAAAAACTTTAGAATTCTTGCCCACATTGACACAAGATACAAGCATACAAGAACGAAAAAACGACCTTTGATCATTAAAACTATCCTGGTCCTCACATATGAAAACAAGAAGAAAAAGAGAAATAAACAAAATCAAAGCTATCCAAGTTTATTTAGTTCAACCAAATGAAAAAATACCCCGTCCCATCGACAAAGAGAATATCATCCACAAAAGATGAAAAATAATGATAACAGCCAGCAACATTAACATTAATAGTGACAACATTAACATTAATAGTATTCTCTGCTAAAAAGTCAGCATACCAGTGCCAGGGCGTACTGTATAACATAATTCCCAATAGCTGCTCCTTCAGGCTGAAATTTCAACATCAAGAAATTACATGCTTAAAGAAGGTCAAAGTAAAAAAATTTAATTAATAAAGCCACATTAAGAAAAAGAAAGTTAAGTATCAAGCGAAAGTGGAAGGTTCACAGGTGGTGTCAAAAAGATACCCTGCAGCCAATAAGACGATATAGCAGCTGTTGCAGAGCAGGCAAATGTTCCAACAGATCTTCACTGTCCAGTTCCCTGGTTCTGCTGTAGCCCTACCAATTAAAGAATTATTGTTAATGAATTCAAGAATCTATGAACTGCGGACACTCATTAGACAACCCAAAACACATAGTTTAATTAGTATGTACCTTTTTTATATCAATGTCAAATGAAATTAGTAGAGAAATAGAAGAAAATTGAAAATAAGGACAATGGTTGAGAACCAAATATTATTGGAACTAAGAAATAAAATATAAAACACAAACATGTAGAAACTACATCAAATAGTAAAAGAATAGGGAAAAAAGGGCAAATAAATCCACTAAAGTCTAAACATGGACATTTTTGTTTTACTTTGACCTTCAACTTCAAGCAAATAAAAGAAAAGATAGGAAAGATAAGCAAAAGAGGAAGGAGAGAAATAGGAGAAGGAGATGACAACTACATAGGTAACAAATTACGAGAGGCAAAAGCTAAACCCGAAGTACAAGCTATTACACCTAAGAATAAGAGATGTATATTGGTGTAGTCATGCTTCACAATGTCGTTATCATATGAGATGAGAAGAAGAAACCTGTCGGGAGTCCTTGTTTGTTGCCCCAAATTCGATGCCTAAGGAGTTGGTGCCAAGAACCCCAAAAGATAGTCGAATAGGTTACTCGACAAAATATAAACTCTGGGGGTAATGAAGTTGTGTAATTCATCTGTAAACTAACGTCAATGGTTCTCGAAGGTCTGTAGTTGCCTTAAAGATGTGCAATCAGTAGATAAATCTCTCATAAAAACTCTGTCTTCACCAGTAAGGGATCTCAAGATAGAGTCGATAACACAATGTGGTTCTTTAAGATCCTAAAGAGATATTCTATAAACAGGGAATGAAAGAAGCTCGATGCTTAAGAGTAGAGAAAGAAGCCCCTATAATGCAAAAGTGAGACCTGATTAATCTCACATTCGGTAATTGTTGCAAGGAGAGAGAATGCAACACACCTATCGCTAAGAAAACGACGAAGCTTGGTGGTGCTAAGAAGAGAAGAAAGACCGAAGGCATACATCTTCTGTAGGTATTGTGAAAGAGAGAAATAACACACCTATTAGTGTAGGTTCACCGAATCTCACGAGGCAGAAGAGAAGATAGGTAGATATGACAACCGATAATACCACCGACTATAAATAACATTGTAAAGAACATGACAAATATAATGGGCTAAGGGTTCAAGCAATTTTGACAGCAAACATAGCACCGATCTAAAGCCGATCGAGCTCTAATAAGTATGATGATAGGTAGAGAGAGACTTTGGTGAAAGATGATGACCCCGAGAGAAAGAACATGTGTGATAAGAAAATATAAGTAGGAGAAAAAAGAAGATAAAAGCAAAAACAAGAAATAGATAAATAATTCGAGAAAACCTAAAAACTTGAAGAAAGAAAAAGGTAAAACGGTCGGAAACTGAAAAGATCTAGAAAGGTATGTCAAAAACTGATCTGGTTGAACCCAAACAACCGAATTGATCTTGGTGACCTGGATTGAACCACATTATCCTTATAGATAGTCAAAATAGATATGCATCTTTCATAGTACATACCTAAAAATGTCATAACTCACTCAAACATCACTCAAACATGTACCATGCAAGGAGGCCAGGTGAAATAATAAAATTCTTCAATACAATACCTTCTCCTGACCTTCGATAGGTCGTGGCAAGCGTTCAGCTTCGATGTCATACTTCAATATCCTGAAACATTCGAGTCGCTCCTCTAAAAACAATGCATATGTACGTACCCATGCAGAGCAATCCCAAGCTATTAAAAAGATATATGTATCAATCATTTGTTATTATTGACTACACTATTTGAGTATCATCTGTATGAATTGAATCACAGAAAAGATAACAAGAGGATCTCAAAAAAATTACCGATAGGACTTGAGTCATCCTTAAAATTAGACAGTTGAAGAATACGAGCTCTTTGTGTAAAATTCAAAAGTTCTTCCCTAAATGTTGGATCACCCTCCCTCAAGGACCTATGTATGACTATTAATGTTTTCAAAGCTACCTGTAAAACATGAAGATGTGTATATGATGGATGCAAAAAGAAATGAAGTCAAAAGAATAAAAAGAAAATGGAAAAAAGAGACACAGAGGGTAAATTATTTTCTGATTTTGGTTGCTTCTCTCTACCGAAATGGGTGGAACCTGCCACATGTGGGAATACACCAAGACTTTCAACCTCAAATCATGAATCATTCGACACCATATTTGTCAAAATAACTATGAGATACAGACATTTTGTTTTGAGAAACGGGTAACTTTTCACTCTTTTTTTTTTTTTTGATATACATGCGGGCCAAATGTGACACCTCAACTATTCTCACGTAACATACCGTCAAACCATACAACATTTGGATATCAAGGAAACCAATAAGAAATTGGTAGTTATCATAGATTGAACTCATAACATCTTAATTCCCTAAGGCCACCTTGACCACTAGACCAACCCATAAAGGCGGTAACATTTCAATCTTCCGGCCACATAGGTCCTTCATAATCAGTAGATAGATGAAATCCTAGAAATTTTTTTTTTTTTTAAACAAGGGTAACCACGCCTGTCCCTAGGCCAGGCATGAAATCCTAGAAATATTAAACAAAGAACCCAACTAATAAAAGGATAGAACCAAACAGGTTTAGTATTTCACCATAAAAGAAGAAAAATAAATTCACCAGAAAGAAACACTGCCAAATTTACAGAAATGGGCATTTCCTTTCAAATGGTAATGTTGAGAACGAGTAAAATAAAATTGCAAGGTGGCAATTCCACTTGCGAACTATCACACTTGAAACACAATGCAGATAATGAAAATACCAAACCCAACGCAGATAAACATAGGCACTAAAGAAAAATCACTCACAACAACCATTCAAAAGATGTAAATAAAATCGGTACCGTCCAATTGCGCGTCTTCGACAAGCGTCGAGCAAGAGCATGAATACAATAAGCAACATCAGCACGAGGTCTAATTGCAGATGTAGCAATCAAAATCTCTGAAACAAAAACAAAAAACTAAACAAACAAACAGAAATATATTTCGATTCACATCAATAAAACAGATCTAGCAACAGCAATCACTCACTTCTAAGATGCCTCTCTTTCGGCGGGCACTCAACGTGGTTAGTAGCTTTGACTATCGCCACATCCAAATCCTAAACTCAGAAAAAAAGAACAAAAAATCGCAAAAATCGGAACAATTCAAAAAAATCCAAAATGAATTGAAGAAAGAATCAAAAGGAATACCGCGTAATCGCTGTTGACATGAGCAAGGCCGACTTTGGTGGAATCTTTGAGAGCGCCATAGGCTTTCCTCCATGTCTGAAGCGTAGCCATGTTCTTGTAACAATCTTTCTAGATCTCTTTCTCTCTCTAGAAATTAGGAAGGTTACGTGTTTCGATTACCTGAATTCTCTGGATTTTGAGATTCTCTCTCTGTGATCTAACGAAGAACAATGCCACTTCTTCTGCGGAGAAGAAGATCGAATTGAGGCTTTTGATTTTTATTATTATTATTTTTTTTTTCTTTTTGAATTACTTCAGGTTTCGGTGAAAATTGATTCCAATTTTTGACTTATGTTGGATGGCTCCAATGGCTTGGTATATTATAGTACGTGTCAACTTCATTATTTTATTTAATTAGAATTCTTATTATTTTTCATTTTTTATATTCGTGAATATCCAGTCTTGCTACTAGGGTCACACAACCCACCGTCTTATCCTACAATATTTTGATACTAAATAAATTTATAGAAAAATAATCTTTTAGATACGTTATCATCATGTATAAAATTCATCAACTCTTCATTTTTTTAGGTTTTGACTATTAATAAGATATTCTATTTGGAATGATAATTATGTTTAAAGAAAATTGCATAAATTTCTCCAATTATAAGTTTGTATCAATTATGAGCTTTTAATTTGATTTATTGCTATTCTAAAATTTGGTAAGGATTGTGTCCCCATAAATGAAAGGAAAATTTAAAATTAGATTAGTCAAATTACAAATTTGTTTTTTCAATGGTTCTCAAGGAGTGGCACCTTAGAAGATATGCTCCTCTTAAGATTCTTGGTTCAAGACTCACCTATAACATTACTCTTTCGATGTCTTACAGTGCCGTATCTAAAATCAGACGTGGTTACCTTTGTTTCAAAAAAAAAATTATTTTCTCAATGATTAAAAGAACTAATAGTCAAAAAAAATAAAACTTGAAAGAAACTAGACCTAAAAGAAGAACAAAATTATCCTAAGAAAAATTCATATGGAGGTTAATAGTTTATCATTAGATTTTTTGCTTTTATGAACATTCATGATTGTACATAAAATGGTACTCTTCGACTTTTTTGCTATTCAAACTATGAATTAAAACCTAAGTCTTTTATGTATATAAAAACGAGGAAAAAAAAAAGGCTTCCATTGTAGACTTAAATTATTAGTTTCAAAGTTCAAGAATGAGTGTTTATAACTTTGCAAATATTATGGATCAAATTTAATAAATTATTCATCTACAAAGCTAACAGCCCAGTTTGCCAACAGCAAGCTCTAAAATAAATGAGAATTTCCAAACTCATATAACATCTATGCTAAATAACCTCCAATCTAAAAGCAAAGCCAACATTTGATATCTCAAGAGAAAGATAAAAACAAATTCTTATAAAAGAAAAGAAGAAAAGATACAACGAAAATAAACTGAACTTACAACTTCAACATTTTGAGTGATCAAATGGAAGATCCTAACAAGCTTGCTACCTTTCCAGATTCAAACCCCTAAACTCCAAAAGAATGTAATTACTCCTAGGCATGATGATGATAGTTACACATCTCACAAATAATCATTTGATTTTTCATTCTACAAAATTCAAATCACGATCGCTCATTGAACTCAAACTGATATATAACCATATTAACCGACCTATCCCCACCTGTCCACCCTTGACCATACAAAACTGGTTAAATATGCTACAATAGCTTGGAAGCCAAGGGAAGCAGTTAAAAAATCCGAAACCGTCACGGGGATGCATGAATACATATAGAAAAATGCAGCAGCCTTATCACTAGAATGCCAAAGTCATTAATAAAACATACAACATCATTGAACTGGTGTAAGGGCTGCTACCATATAGATGCTTTGGAAGGGAACCACCACCTGAATTAGAAGAATTTGAGGATGGAGCCAAAGATGTGGTATTTACTAAAGTGCCATTAGTTCCAGTACTGCATTAGAAAAAAAATATGAGGAGACAACAGTCAGCAGGACATATATGCTTATGTAAAGTATCCAACTGAAACCAGAGACATAATTCGGTATAGCTATTTAAGAGATGTCGGTTACCTTCCCGGGAATATACAGGTACCGTGACCTGCAACAAGAAACACGACAATGGGTCAATTAATCAAGTTCTAACAATCAATTTTTGTAATGGTACTTCTTTTTTTCAATTTTTGAAATCGGGAAATCAAAGAATCGCTCCCCTATACCCGGGACACCCACGACGTCCATTCCTAGTCCCAAATCCAGGAGACAATAAGAGATTTTACAATTAAGTTCATTCGTGGGGCCTGAACCTGAAGCCTCCAAAAAAGCATGCCTTGAAAGCTCCAAGCCTCAACAAACGAGGGGCAGCCTCGGGGGCTTGTAATGGTAATTCTAATAAGCATATCAGTTTACATTATTTGAAAGAATTTCAAGATTTTATACTTGGGTTTGTGGTGGTGATGATAGCTACTCCTTTAAAATCACAGGTCCCTGGAGACTTTGCCATTTTCTGGTAATATGCATTGAAAGCATAGGTTGAATGAGCTATAACGTTATCTGGTTGATAACATGACTGACCATGCAATAGCGGTGAGCAATCAACTTTTCCCGGTCCACAAGCCCAATCTAGTGCCGCCTGCAGCAACTTACGATCTGCACCATCTCTTGCAACACAGAACGTCTGGTTTGTGGTATCATTGGCCAAAACAGCACCAGCACCAGTCAAGTGTAAGATATAAACTGGTACTCCATTTGAATTGAAGAGACCCCAGTTCTTTTCGGAGACCGAACCAGGTCGTAAATCCTCATTGTAGAGCTCATATATGAAGGTACTAACAGGAACTCCGGGATGCTTGGGCGTTCCAGTGTTATTAAGAACATGTCTAATTAAGTTGCTATTGAAAGTGTTAGCATTATCTAAAGTTGCATCTGGCTCTGATGCATCGCCCTTGGATGGCCAGCCTGACTCCGATACAACAACTCGTATGTTAGTGAAGTTTAAATGCGACATTGCAAAATATGCAGCATCAACAACTGCATCAAAGACATTAGTATAGTGCAAGAGGGTATTGGCATCAACGGCTTCCTTTGTCGGAGGGAGTGGTCGGAAAAGTGCATAGTCTAGAGGAATCACACCATTTGATTGCATGTAATCATAATATGGATATACATTAAGCATGAGACTAGACCCAGTGGACTGCAAAAATTGAAGTAAAGGAACCATGACAGGGTCCCATGAACGGTTAAAGAAGGCCTGCGATGGTGGGAATGAGTCGAGAATAATGGAGGAAGAATGTGGGGTAGAAACTTTAATTTGGCGATCTAGATTAGCTGCAACGAGTGCAGACTGAATGAATTTTAGGGCTGAGACTAGGATTGGAGCAGCATTTGGAAGAGTGGTAAGAACCTCAGACCCAACAGCTATTCCTGTGATGTTGGTGGCAGGAACATGGGCAATGACATTTCGAGATACCCAGTTGGCTGCTGTCGCATTGGATTGGCCGATTCCGAGGAGTTGGTCATTGGGTACGGAAACAGTCACCTGGATGCCGGTGTTGGCAAGTGCAAGAAGGATGGCACGGTCGGCATCATATAGCCTGATATGCTTAATATTTTGAGCTTTGAGAAGTGCAACTACCTGAGTGGGGCTGGGCATATCAGAAAGGTCTGTACCAAGGTTTACACCAATGAATGCATCTGCAATTATATCAAGAGTTTAGACAGTCTTCTTCGACAAGAAAGCAACTTTCTTCAGCATTTTCGGAGTAAAATCATGAAAATGAACAAACACAAAAAACCAGGGGTAAGGAGGAGGTGGAGAAATGACAGGCAACCAATCCAATCACAGTTTACATGGACCAATCACATCATATATTAACCATTAGGTCTAGAGGAGGACTATATATGACATATTTTATAAAAAGAAAATAACGAACGGTACATAACACAACAACCATTGCCAGAATGAGTATAGCTTAGAGGTTCAATTCCCCCACCCCAATATTATCAAAAAAGACGTAGCATTCATAAGATGTCAGCATAATCATATAAATGTGATTCATAAAATTAACAAACCTTCAAACAAAAAATGTTATCGATTCTAAATGTAGTAGCTTATTCCCATGAAAAAAGTAAGAAGCTTTAGGAGTTCATACGGTTCTTTATGGCCTTTTTCCAGTGAGTACCAATCTTCGTATAAGAGAATTGATTGTTTGGAGCCAAAAAAATAAAATTCTTCAAACGAAAATGGGATGATATTTTAGCATCTATCAAGTCTTCTTCACATCACGCTGATAGAAACGAGGTTTCAAGAACTCCCCAATCTCCTCACAAAGGCCTAACCCTTACATAACAGTATTTCCTATCTATTTAAGAGACCTAAGCTAGTGCTTTTATAGACACATAGCTTAACCAACTCTAATTTACTAAGTAACTAGCTAATTTATACCAATAAAGCCTAAAGGGATCTATCATCTCCAAAATAAATACTGTTTCAAACATATCAAATGGGATGGTAAACTGATAATTCATTGCTCTCCATGTTTATCTTGCTCTTCTTTTTTCTTTTAATCTCTTGGTGAGAACCAATTGCATAAGGAAAAGTTTAAAAGCATCCTCGGATGAAGGTCTTTTAAAAACCGTTGAACACCACATGGTAGATTTTTTACCACTTATTTTGTTCTTCCAAGATTCTCCATATCACAATAAGTGAAGATGTTAAAAGGCAGAAGAAGATGAGCTGGAATGGAACCAAATATGGTTGCTGACAGAAACTCCCCATCAAATATGGCAACTAGCTAGACATCATTTTCACCAAAAGGAAAAATTCTAACCACAGAAACTAATTCTCTTTTCTTTGAGAACTACTCTCATCTGAAATTCTTGCCATCTTTCACATTCCTGCTAATTACTCCAAGTTCTGATCCCTCTGGAAAAAATGTTTTGGCCAGGCTTCACAAAAGAAATCTAAACCCATCAACACAATACCACTTTTTTTATATCCGTGAGTGTCCAGACTAGCTTACGCGCACCTCGACTATTCTTAGGGGTCATATTTGGATTTCAACATTTGGATGCCAAGGAACCTTGCAAGAAATTCATTCTTAAGTATGTGGCCACCAATAATTAAACCCATCAACTCTTAGTTACTTAAGGCTATTCTTGACCACTAGGCCACTCCACTATGGTTTTAACACAATACCAGAAACACACTCCACAATGGCCAGTGAAATAGAGAGAATAAAACGAAAAATTATACTAAAAAAAGCCAACATTGAAGTACAGAGAATGAACACTGAACTGAAACTAATCCCAATAGATGTTCATAATCTTTCCAGTGAGACGAAGGAAAACCCACAATAGACAATGAAATAACATAAATTAGAGCAAAACAGTGAAAGAAAGATACAACCTAACAAGAAAATTCAAAAGAAATCTAAACCCATCAACACAATACTACATTGAAACTCATTCCTCAATGGCCAGTGAAATATATTTACACTAAGAAAATCCAACATTGAAGAACTGAGAAAGAACACTGCACTGAAACTAATCCAAATAGATGTTCATAAGCTTTCCAATGACATAACACAAATTAGAGCAAAATAGTGAAAAGAAAGATACACCCTAACAAGAAAATTCAAAAGAAATGTTTAAAAGAAATCTAAACCCATCAACACAATACCACATTGAAACTCATTTCACACTGGCCAGTGAAATAGAAAGAAAATTATACTAAAAAAATCAACCATTGAAGTACAAAGAAAGAACACTGCTTGAAACTAATCCCAATAGATGTTCATAAGCTTTCCAATGAAATAACACAAATTAGAGCAAAATAGTGAAAAGAAAGATATAACCTAACAAGAAATGCTAAAAAGGGGGAAAGGGTGGATAAACATTAACATTCAGAAAATGGCAAGAACAATAAGATTACATAAGAATAAGAGCTCACCTTCATCAGCAGAAACAACAGAAACGGCTAGAAGGAAAAAGAGCAGAATCACAGCCATAGAAAAAAGAAAAACTCAAATTGAAAGAAACCCTCAAAAAAGAAAATGGTTTTGGCTTCACAGACTCAATTCAGGGAGCAAAAACCCCACAAATTCAAAATCTAGGTTGGACCCCAAAAAGGAGAGACTCCCAAAGAACAAAATTACAAGAAAAGAGAAAATTTTGAAGAGAGAGGATCAAAAAAGGCCACTAATGGGAGAAACTTTTTCCTGTGTAGTGTTTGAAGTGTGGAGAGTGTTGCAGGGACATGTCAGAGATCCAACGGCTGAGATTTGATGTAAGTGCACTGTAATAGAGAATGAATAGGTTTAAAGAAAATTTATTTCATAACAGTGTCCAATCAAAGGCTATATTTTTTTCTTTAATAAGCTCCGACCCTAAAATCGTGAGCTAATGAGATTATTAATTTTTACCATTTTTTTACATTTTTTTTGTATAAATTAGAAGAGAGGGAACACAAATCTTCTAAAGAGGGTACTATTATTCTCAAATAAATATGAGTAAAATATCGATTTTCGGAATCGAATTCGTGATCATGATGTTGAAATTGATTTCTACCAAACAATGAAACTGTCAGGTCACAGTCCCTTTCGATAAAAATAAAATCGATTATTTTTTTACATTCAAATATTATAAAATCGAGTTCTATGTTTGGTGAGAATAAGCGAAGTACGAAATCATACATTCACGAATAATAATAATATAGCAAAACTTACCTAAGGGTGTAGATAAATATATTGGAAATATTTATAACTATTTTGGACCACATTTTTTATTTTTTTTAAAAAAATTGACTTTGACCAGAGAGAAAAATGCTAAAATATAAAATTTTATGGTTCAAATTGGTGGTAAGTATTTGTAAATATTTACCAAATATTTACCTACACTTAGGTAAATATTGCTCATAATAATATATGTCTTTTAAATATGATAATTCTTAATTTATCAATATGTCATTGTCATAAGTATGTACATTAGACCAAAACAATGAGAGGTTTCGATTTCTATTGACGATCTCATATTTGGTAAGTGAGTATATTTTTATAATATAGGTGGACTGTTTATCTAAACATCATTTAATTTTAAGATGAAATTTAATATTATCTAATATAGTATTAGAGTCTATTACACTCAAATAACTATATGTTTTAACAAAAATGAAATTGAGATATGATCCAATATTTATTAGTCCAAAGTAGCACCAATCTTGAATTTAAAAAACAATTCACTTCTTTAAAAATTATTATAATCGCCAGCAAAAACATTGTTCAATTAACATAAAAGGTGTGTTAACGATTATTAAGGTTATGGTTGTTGAACTAAAAAAGAAATATACTAATTATCAACCGGAGTATAGTAACGTAATTAAAACTTTTACCATTTTTTTTGTTAAATTTAAAGGTTCTAAGTCTTTGTTTCTATCGTTTTATAGTACAATAAAAATTGGAATGGAGAATTTAATTTTTTTATTATTATTATGTATAAATTTTGTGTCAATTGAAGTACAATCTTGTTAATCATTCGTCCCTAGCTTTATAATCCTACAAAGTGTTCTAATTAGACTTCAATGTGGAGGATAGTAGATATTATACTTCAATGTGGAGGATGATAGATATTCATTATTCCTAATAAGTGGTATCAAAACAAAAACTCCTGATTTAGCGATGTGGGCGAAGACTTCCAATGTAGAATAAAGGAAGGGGAGCCTCGTATGGCTTGGTATACTTTGTTCGAGGGGAGGTCTTTCCAATATAGACAAAGTTGATAAGATTCCAAGTGTTCGAAGTGTACATTGTTTGTGGAGAAGATTGTTAGACAAATAAAGTTGTCTCATATTACTAAGATAAGATAAAGATCTTGTGTATATAAAGAAGAAACAATGCACCCATTGACATGAGACATTTTGAGTAATGCCAAATAACAAAGTCGTGAGGAGTGGTTTTTTTTTTTATTGTTCTTTTTAAATGATGTGAGAGATGATTTTTAAATGGACAATATCATATTATTATAGAGGACG
>JBBMKA010000003.1:10631509-10642266 GCA_037833695.1 Sechiopsis laciniata
ACAAACCTGTTTTTAAAATATTAAAAACAAAAACAGAAAACCAAAAACGAAATGGTTATCAAACGGGGCCTTAGCAACGCAATTTTAATTTCTTTCAATTTATATTAGGAAACACGCTTAAAAAATATTTTAAAGAATTTAAAAAAATAAAAAATCCGAACACAATAGTGAAATTTGGATTTAGAAAAATTAAATTAATAAAAAGTTAAAGTTAGTTTGAATTTACTTAAACTAATTCTAGGTCAATTTATAAACGAACTCAATTCAAGAAAATTTCATTAAATTAAATCCAATCCGATCCAATTCCTACCAACAAAAGTAATAGCCAAGCTGCATCAGTGTATACCAATAAACCAACTCAAAGAAGTTCGACACATCAAATTAATAGGTCCTACTCCTACCATGATCCATCCCCTATTAGTAGATGAAGTGATTGAAGTAAGAAAAATCAAAATCTCCCGAGTGAGGAAGGCCCCATTTCAGGAACTAGGAAGATACAAGAACCTCTAAAATTCCAACCTTATTATATTCGTTAAAAGAGAAGCACCAAGAAGAAGCCACTTGATGGGTAAAACTAAATTCAATCAGCTTTTATTGAAAAAAAAAAAAAAAAAAAACAAACAAACAAAACAAAAGAAACATCGAGAGTATAAAAGAACTTAATACAAAGGAAGATTAACAAAAAGAGAAAGACATCAAGATTCTAAAAAGGCTTGCAAAGGAAGCTTAACAAAAAGAGTCCCCAAAGATGGCACATGGGTTGAAAACTTGGGCTTTGAAGGTATGCTCCTCTCAAAGACCCAAGTTCGAAACTGACCTGTGACATTATTCCTTAGATGTCTTCGGTGTCTGGCCTAAGGACGGGCGTGATAACTCTTGTTTCAAAACAAAAAGAGTCCATCAAAACACTACATGAAGGTATTTAACCTAGCTAAGAACAAACCAACTAAAAGGCTACCTAGAAAATAAAATACAAAGAAGGTAGAAGAAAGGTAACAGAATACGCGGAGAGAAAATATTTACTCAGTATACTAAAAGAGGCTTGAAACAGCCAAGACAATACCACCACGTGACAGGTTTGTTACAACCACACGAGTAAAGGAACGATGACGTTTTAGGCAGGGTACAATCAATCAATACAAAGGATGTCGTTTGGGATAGATGGTGGAACGACTACGTTTGCTATTTTTTTTAGAAACCGAGAAATCAGAGCTTCACCCCGCAATATCTAGGATAACCACGGCCGTCCCTAGACCAGGCACTGGAAGACATCGAAAGAATGGAAACATGAGACGTGTTCACAAATTAATGTCACGAGTGAGTCTCAAACCTAGGATCTTGGGGAGCACACCTCCAAAGCCCAAGAAACGGCTATGTTTTGATATTGTCACTAACAAGGCTGCTGAATTCTCTTATAATAAGCTAAATACTCCACAAAACACATAAATCTTAGCCATGACCAGGACGGAAAAATAAGGGGAGCGAAGGAGGTCGGGGAAATGCCACAAAGCATTTCACTGCATAGAGAAATGCCACTACCATTCAGCCAAGAAGGCCACATTAGAAACTTTCAAGTTTTCTATGCCTAACCCACCAAATTAAAAAGTTCTTGAGACAACCTCCCACCTAAACAAATGGGAACCCCTCGCTCTGTCAATAACCACCCACAAAGAAATGAAATCGTACATTGTACACAAATTTACTTTGACTTATGTGATTGCTTGTTAACAAGAGTAGAAACGAAATTGTACCTCTTCTATAAGAGAAGAGAAATAGTAAACAAGGATTGTCAACACTTTGGAGTGTTACAACTTACAATAAGAGGTGGTTCATAATGATCCAAATTAGACTAGCAACTTGGTAGAAAAGGGGTATTGCAGGTACTACTACGCAAGTCCGTCCTAACAACGGAGTGCATGAAGAGAGACACCATTGGACTCTTCTATAATAAGATTCCAAAACGGTAAACGATTTAAACTTCGAGGCTTTGTGAAACTTAATACAGCTACCCATGGACAAGACTTGGAAGCAAACGATGTTAACTGCTTTCGTCAATGATTTTGTAGTGTTAAACTAAGTGGTTGTGCTAAGCAAGTCCTATCTGTTTTTATAGGAGTCTATGTAACGGAGTTTATTTATGAATTGAAGAATAACCATCATGGGGTGTCCTAGTGGTCAAAAGTGTCTTATATAACTATGTGGCTACCTACCTAGGAATCAATTACCTAGGAGTAAGCTAACCAAACAAGGGGCAGTGAAGTAAGGAAGAGCCATAACGTAAAGAAAAAAACATAGAATTTAGAAATATCTCAACAAATCTATAGACAACAACTGGACAATCAACACTTTGACTTGGTAGTGTATTTCCCTTAACTGATTCTTTTATTGCCCAAGTCAAGCATCACATCAAGCTAAGAACCAGACAAATTCAAACCCCCAAAATAGCAATGATGAACTATAAACAATAACAAACAATGCCATCATAACCAAAGCAGAAAAAGGAAAGGAAAAAAAAACGCACTCCCAAATACCAAATAGCTACCAATTTACAGAGATTTCCAGTAAACATGAAAACAAAACAACAGAGGCACCAATAATGCATCAGACAAGAGAAGATAAAAACAAAAAAACCTAGATCACCATTTCCACAAACATTCAAATTAGACGCTAAAGACATTCAAGTGTAGTATTATTGTAACAGTTTCAAAGTATATAATAGCCGTATCAAAGCGTAATACAAAACAAGCTGCAATTTCCATAATATAGCATCAAAAAACCGAAATTAAAAAAGAAAGAACAGACCCAATTACTCGAACATTCACGAACCGCGTTCCATCTCCAATCCTCAATCCCGATTCTTCAACCGCTCAACACGCTGGTTCAACTGCTCAACCTTAACAACCAAATGAGTAACCGAGTACAAAATCCAGTAAAACATGAGCGCCGCAGCGATCAAGAGCGCGTTTCGTTGGCTCTTCATGATGGATTTCTGGTGGCGAAGGTACTCAGAAGGGGTACAGGAATCCGATTCGCAAGTGGGGAGATTCTCGTATTTCCAGTAGATATCCATGAGAAGGAAGAGGCAAAAGGGAACGATGGAGAGGAACGGCTTGAGGAGATTGCGAGTGACGGCGATTAGGCCCTTGCGGAGGGGGTCGAGGCCGGGGAGGGTTAGGAGGAGGACCATGATCGCCTCGGCGGCGGCGGCGTAGCCCAGAACCACCCATTCTAACGCCATTGATGACAGATCTGAGAAGGAAATTGGAGATGAAGGATTTTGATTTTTGATGGGGGTTTGAAGAAGAAGGGTTGGTTTGGCTTTGGGGATTAAAGCGAGAATTCGGTGACTTGTGCGACACGTGCCAAATTATGCTGGCAAGCTACAAAGCTAGAGCACCTATACGTGGGGGACACGTTATGTTGTTCTTTTTTTATTAATATGTAGAAAAAATGAAAACAAAATTTTGAATTTAACACACATAATCAATGACGCAATAATTTCATTGTTTTGTTGTAAATTAGTTTAACATCAGCGTCATAAGTTTGAGTCCGAGAATTGGTATTTGTTCCTCAATATGTACTCAAAAAAATTTAATAAAGAATAAAATTTACAAGTAATTCATTAAAAAAAAAATCACATTCATTTAAGAAAAATACTTCGATAATTGCTAATTAGTATCTGATAAAAACTTACCTCTATTTATGAGATATAAAAAATGTTTATATATAAATATAAATAATAATTTAACTTTTGAGGGAGAAATGATATTTGAAAATGTCTACATTATAGTTTTTACAAGTAAGTAGTAATTTTGTACGGTATTTACTAATGACTATCCAAATATTACTCGTTTTGTAAATGTTTATTATAAGCCCTACAAACAAATTTATAGACTTAACTTTTGACTATCTTGATTTTTTTTTTGTTCTTTTCATTCTATTTTCCATTTTTCTTTCATTTTCCTTTTTTGTCCATCTACTTTCGATAAGCGTCATTGTCAATTGCCTCTAACAACACTACCTTATTATCATGTCATCGACCACTAAAAAGATATATGTTTTATATAGTGTGTCTGGAAGTTTCTAAAACTAAAAAAAAAAAAGATGATCATGAAATTCTGCATGTCGATTACGTGTCCGAAAGTATCCATATCTAACTGTTATACTTTGTCAAAATCAAAATGTTCCTATTTTCTAGTTTGAAAATATGAGATCAAATGCTTGTCGTGTTTGGATAGTATATATATATAAAGTTATAAAATATTTTTTAAAACCTTCATAAATATTCATAAACTCTCCTAATACAATAACATTTTTATTTTAATCTCATAATCTCTCAATCTAAATGAGGTTTTCTCTTACTTATAACCTCTCAATTCAAATGAGGTTTTCTCTTACTTATAACCTCTCAATTCAAATGAGGTTTTCTCCCATTCATAGCTTCTCAATCTAAAAGAGAACTTTCTACACAACCATTCATAACCTTGTTCAAATGAAGATTAGACAATCACTTATAATTCCTTTCAAATAAAATTTTTATCTTCACTAAATCTCTCATAACCAGTCATTACTTCCCAAATTCTCTATCCAAACACGCTCTTTGTGATTTATAAACCACTTTTTATATTTTTTGTGATTATCTACATCTCAGATTATTTTCATGTGATAATCTGATTTTGTAAATTTGGCTTGGCTACCTTTATTCAAGGAACATAAAAGACATCTAGATCTGGTTAGCAAGTGTTGTATTAATAGTGCATTAGTTTTTTTTTTTTTTGAAGTTTTTAACAATTGAAGATGAGAAAATTTAAATCCATGACCTCTTAATCATTGAGTGTATACTGATACCACTGAGCTATTACTCTTATTAGCAATAGAGCATTAGTTATTGAATTACTAAACCCAAAATTGTAAGTTTCTTCATCAACTACTGGAAACTTTAAACTCTTCACATATAGTAGCAAGTTTAAAATTAAAACTCATGAATCTATTATAAACTTTTTCAAATACAGAGATTTTGTTAGACATTTAAAAACGTTTAAAGACCAAATTTGTACTTTGGCTATTATTTTTTTCATGTAAAAACATAATAAAGACATAATTGCTATCAAGAACAAAATTGTTTCAACAATGATGAGAGGGAAGAGGCCTTTATGACTTGCAATGGAAGTTCATCTCTTCTAGTATGTATAACATTTGTCTCTAAATACTTACTAATCAATCATCTTTTTATACCTTGGGAGTCCATGAATCGCCTGGAACTTCACACACGAGTGAAGATGATATCATGAATAACTTATAAAAACAGTAGAACCAGGTCGAATGGCTAATCAGGAGTCTTAAAGGGCTCAATAGAAAGGAAGCTTAAGAAAAAGAGAGGAAAAAAAAAAGCTCAAAACAGGCTTTAACAAAATGAGAAAGAACATCAAGAGTCTAAAAAAGCTCAATAAAAAGGAAGCTTAACTAACAAAAGGAGGGTCATGGCACTAAAGGAAGGTATTGAACCTAGCTATCAGCAAAACCAGACCACCTTAAAGGCTGGTGAATTCCTCAGAGAAGAAAATCTATATGTCAAATAGTTCCCTCCTTGTTTGAACAAGACCTCATCGATAATGAAGCAACATTGTTTAGTATGAGGTAAGCGTGCAAATTGGCAACATTCTTTACTATGATAGCATAAAAGAAAGTCTTTTGATCACATAAGACTTGACAAACAAAACATTAAACCATCTTGGGCATTTTAACCAACCACCAACAAAGCAAAAATAAAGAGCACAGAGGAGGGGAGGACCAGACAAATGAAGAATCACAATGACTTACAAGGAAGGTGAAGCATTGCCTAGACGATAACCATATGAAATATTAGCTGTCCGGAGTAAGAAATCAACACTAAAAAAATGTAAACCAAAATAATCAAAATTCCACAAAGAAGGCAAGGACAGTAGTCACAAACAACTACCGAACGAGATTATCAACCAAACCGCTATCATACCAAAAGCATAAAAGCAATCAAGCCATCCTCAATAGGAAGTTTAAAAAAAAAAATGACAGAGCAACTAGGGGTGTGATAGCTTTCCAAGTCTTGTATGTACTTCTAGCCTCAAAACAAAATCCACTAACAGGATGAGCATCACAATTGATCACCATAACCGTATGCCACAAAGCATTTTACTGCAAAAAGAAACACCGCCACTATTTAACCAAGAAGGCCATATTAGAAACTTCCAAGTTTTCTATGCCTAACACACCACCACGATCATCTCCAAGCTATATCTATTGCTGAAGTTGGAATCTCACACAAAACGAAAGTGATTGTGCCAACCAACGTCCTTTAGACAAAAACACTCTTTCCAATTGAAGAGTCACTTCGGGTCCTCTTCCATGATAAGACTCCAATATTGTACACAATTTTACTTTGATCTATAGGTTGATTGTAGACTAAAATTTGTGCATCTTCTACATCTTCAACACTTTTGGTGTACACTAAGAGGGTGGTTCATAATGATTCAAAATAGACTGACAATTGTTCGTAGGCATGGAGTATTGGAGGTAGCACTAAGCGTCCCTGATACCAAAACGGTAAACGACTCGACTTGGAGGCTTTATGAAACTTATTACAGTTTCCTGTGGACAAGAGTCGGAAGCAAAAATTGTACCTCTTTTCAAAAAGCCAACAATGTTAAGCTGCTTTTGTCAATGATCTTGGAATGTTAAAGTTCCAAAATAAACTTACAAGTGGTAATGCAATGATGAGAAAGTCCTCTCAGTCTATAAAGAATTCTATGGGACTTTCATAGAGTTCATTTACGAAAATAAGTATAAGTACACTTAAAGAAACTAACCAAACAAGGGGGAGAGAAGGAGTAACCATGACGTAAAAAGAAAACATAGCATTTTTGTAATGTATGTGAGTGTACACTGTACAGGCCAATACACCAACTTATGCACACCTCAATTATTCTCACGACCTAACCCTAGGTTGGTAGCCACTATGGATTGAGCCTATAACCTCTAGTTCACCAAGGCCAAACCCATGACCATGATGATTAAAAACATAGCACTTAGAAATATCTCAATAAATCAAAGACAAGAACTGGACAATCAACAATTTAACTAGTTAGTGTACTTACCGTGTTATCTTATTGTAAAAGAACGGCTCAGAATCTGGCCCAAAACCTTGTAACACTTCCATCTTATCAATGAAAATGTTTTCGTTTCCTATAAAATAAAACTCCCTTAACTGATTCTCCTATTGCCCAAATCAAGCAAGCTAAGAACCAAAAAATTCAAGCACCCAAAACATTAATGGTGGACGACCATCCTTATAATTAGCCTTGGTTTAATGCAAACACAATGACAAACAGTGCCATCAAAACGAATGCAGAAAAAGAAAAACGCACTCCCCAATACGGCAGTACCAAATAACTCCCAATTTACAGAGATTTTTCCACTAAACGTTGAAAACAAATAACAGAGTTCCCAACAAGCATTCACCACTCCCACAAACATATAAATTAAACGATAAGGCATTCAAGAGTCGAATTGTATCAGATTCCAAGTATATAATACCAAAATCAAAGTAGAACAAAAAACGAGCTGCAAAATCCATAATAATATAGCATCAAAGAAAAATCCCAAAAAAGAAAAGAACAAGAACAGACCAAATTATTCGAACACCCACGAATCAGCCTCCATTTCCATCCTCAATCCCGATTCTTCAACCTCTCAACACGCTGGTTCAACTGCTCAACCTTAACAACCAAATGGGTAACCGAGTACAACAGCCAGTAAAACACAAGCGCGGCAGCGATCAAGAGCGCGTTTCGTTGGCTCTTCATGATCGATTTCTGGTGTCGAAGATACTCAGAAGGGGTACAAGAATCCGATTCGCAAGTGGGACGATTCTCGTATTTCCAGTAGATATCCATGAGAAGAAAGAGGCAAAAGGGAACGACGGAGAGGAATGGCTTGAGGAGATTGCGAGTGACGGCGACTAAGCCCTTGCGGAGGCCGTCGAGGCCTGGGATTGTTAAAAGGAGAACCATGATGGCTTCAGCGGCGGCGGCGTAGCCGAGAACCACCCATTCTAACGCCATTGATGACAGATCTGAGAAAGGAAATTGAAGGATTTGTGTGTTGAAATGGAATGGTTTTCTTCGTGGCGAAGGATTTTGATTTTGGGGGTTTATACGCCAAGGGTTCGGTGACTTGTGAAACACGTGCCAAGTGATGCTGGAAAGTGTGTAATCAGACGCTTCTTACCTGGCCCGTCTCTAGTGGCACGGGATACATCGTAAGATTGAAAATAAATATTGAAGTTTGTAGAAGAAATTAATCTGGGAACTCTGAACTTAAGACTTTAAAAGGAATACATCTTCAAAGTCGAAGCACTTGATTAATCTGCATTACCGAAGAGAGTTCTTTGTATTTAACAAACTCACCTTCTCTCTTTTTTTTGTGATTTAATTATGCAATTTAGAGGCACTAGAGCAATAATTTAATACTATAAATGTATTATCTATAAACTAAGAATTCACAAGTTTAATAAAAAAAAAAGAAAAAGAAAAAATCAAGGATTGTGATGTGCAAACTTTTTAATTAAGAATACATTATCAATATGTTAAATCTACTTTGGCTATAGAAATAGGGTTAGAAGCATATCAAAATCATAATGTACTACTTTGTAATCCCACATTAAAGAGTAAGATTCAATCAAGATCTTAGGGAGGGAAAAATTACCATTCTTTATATATAAAAAAAAAAAAAAAATCCATTATCTACCTCTTATTTAATAAATAGAGTCAAATCTCTAAAATTTGTCAATATAGCGCATCAATCACCACCGAAGAGTTAGATTTAATCAAGATCGTAGGGAGCGGGAATATCAATCCACCTTGACTCTCTCAAACCATTGAAAATAGCCCAAGCATCCAACGATAAAACTTAAATTTAGGAATTTGTCCTAATTAATTTAGATGGATAAGTCTAGCTTAATTATGGCGTTGTGATAAAAAGAAGGAGGGTTTTAATGTTGTTCATATTGAGATATGTCTTTGAATTATGTTACTCTATGATTACTTAGTTGAAGATCTATGTAAAATGTGCTATATAAACTCTTTTTAAAAGTTCTAACCTCATTTGCCAACATTTGTATTCATGTCTCTATAATATAACAGTTCTCTCATCTGTTTGTGGACGTAACTAACACATCGTTAATGAACTACAAAATCGTTGTGTTTGTCTCGCAATTTCTTTATTTTCTTGATTGTTGATTCCATTTTTCATAACAAGACAACTTGTATGAAACCATCATGTGTAGCTCGTAAACTAATTTATGACCTAAAAATAACTTAATGGCTTGTCAGCTCATAGGACCAAAATAGTCATAAATTTAAATGTTTAGTCCATGTTAGTTTATTTAGTTTTATGCTCTTTATTGGATAGCTTGTAGGGAATCAAGGGAAGTTGTGGAGGGATTATGCAAGATCGAATTTATTTGTACCAAACCAAAAGTAATTCAAAAAATTCGGATTCTAATGATATGAATGCGTGAGTTAATTGCATGGAGCCTGATTTCGTAGCAACATATTAAAATTTTGAAGACATTGTGACATATCGAGGTATGTCTCAACGTTCTAATTCCCCTTAGGGGAAATGACAGCGGAGAAAAGGGAAAGAGAAGGTGTGCGACACTGTCGTTGCTCGGATTGAGACGACGACTATCATTCGGCGACAATAGAGTTTATCCTAAAAAACTTTAATTCCAAAGTTTCGGAGGGAAGTTAACACTCATGTAAAGGGTTTAAAGGGAAGTTGAAAAGTGACTATTTTCTACTATTTTTTAGGAAGAAAATCTCCAAATATGGCCTAAGAAAATTGGAATGCCCAAAATGATCAATTGGGCTATTTGTGTACAACAATTTTTAGGCAATGTGATTCTACAATGCTAAGGTTTCATCCCTGGGCCAAAGGCTTGGACACTGTGGTGCTGGAGCCTTTGTACTGTCCAAAAATGTGATTGCTAGAACATATATGATTGGTTTATGATGAGTCTAAAAGAAATAACTTTAGTCCTTTATTTTAATATTCAAACAACCATATCCTTAGCGCGTGTTTGTTTTTGGCAAAAAGAGTGAAGTGGAGTGGAGTGGAGTGGAAGGGAATGAACTGGTTAATATTAGTTTGAAGTTGTTAACTACTCGTTTGGGGATTGAGGTTAATAGTAGTTAAGTAATCAACTACTTATTTGGAGATTATGATTAATAGTGGAGTGATAAATTTGATGTGAAGTTTAATAAAATTTAATGTAAAATTTGATATAGGGATTAAAGAGTGGTTAAAAGTGGTTAAGAGTAATTGTTTACTATAAAAAAAACAAATGAGAGGTGTTTAACCACTCCTCATATCCAAAAAACAAACATACCCTTAATTATATACAAAATCAAGATTACGATAGTAAGTCAGTGACATCAATGTCGTTCCATGATTGAGAGGTCATTGGTTCGAACCCTTCCCTCAACTGTAGTTAAACTAAAAAAAAAAAACCTAAGGGCCGTTTGATAACGTTCTCGTTTCCTGTTTCTCGTTTCCTGTTTCTCGTTTCTGTTTCTCTTTTTTTAGAAATAGACTTGCTTGGTAACTGCTTCCGTTTCTCGTTCCCAAAATTAAAAGAAACGTTTCTAATATTTAGCTCCAAAATGAGAAACTCCTAAATCAAGTTTCTCCTGTTTCCGTTTCTGATTTTTTTGTATGTGTTT
>JBBMKA010000003.1:10642366-10655202 GCA_037833695.1 Sechiopsis laciniata
TATATATATAAAATTTAATAGTATGTTTTTTTTAGATAATAATTTAATAGTATGTAATTATTTTTGTGTGTGTGTGTTTTTTTTTTAATTTTAATTTTAAAATTCAAATATATTTATGATTCCAACGTGTAATCAACTAATTAATATGACTTTTGGCATGTAACTAATTATAAAAGATGACTTCTTTTTTTTTTCTTTTTTTTTTTTTATATAACAGTGTGGCTCCTTTTGGCATGTAACTATTCTTGTATTGATGAGGTGATATTTTATATTTAGTTGACATAAATTAAGAAGTTTGATTAGACCAACAAAAAAAACATAAGTTAACAATTGAGTGGAGCCTTTGTTAAAATTTGACAATTGTATTTTTATTCAATCACTATTACATTCATATGATTTTTATTGTCGATAAATTACAAAAGAACAATTCATTTATACATGAATAATTAATGATCATAAAATTAATTTTCTTACCAACAAACCTTATATAGAGGCACACTATTCTAAAATAATATGATAGTCAAATACTGATTTTTGGACTCGAACTCGTGACTTTAGAATTAAAATTGATTGACACCAAATAAGATAATCAATTACGTCACCGACTCATTCAAATTAATTTTCTTTATAATCTTTTTAACCGTTTGGATTAATTTACATGCATCTTAGTTAATGTCACATGACCGATGCCAAAGAAACTATAAAAATTAATTACTCACTCACATAATTGATTGGTGGAGATTATTAACATAATTCTAATTTTATTCCAATTATAGATAATTAAATTTGGAGCTGTTTGGGTGAGGTTTTGGATGAGAAGTTAGTTTGATGAATTATTTTGAGTAGTTAAAAATTTAGGTTTTTGTAATAACTTGTTTGGATGTAACTATCAGTGGCTCAAATGGTCAATTGAGGTGTTTAAGGTGATGAGTTCAATCTATGGTGGTCACCTACCTAGAAATTAGTTTCCTACGAGTTTTCCTGACATTTTGTAAGTCGAGGTGCGCGCAAGCTGACCCAGACAGTCACAGATATCAAAAAAATAAAAAATAAAAAAATAACTTGTTTGGATGTAAATTTTTACGACGAACTTGCAATCAAAAATTCATTTTGATATAGTTTTTTTTGTAAAAAAGTTAGAGACATTAGTTTGTTTGTATGCAGATTTGAAATAAAGAGTTATTTTAAGTAGTTAAATATGAATGATTAGAAATAAGTTATTTTAAGTGATTAAAAATAAGTAGTTAAAAATAAAGAGTTATATTAAGTAGTTTGAAATGTACTATTAAAAATAAATAATTAAAAATAATAAATATTTTGACTAACTACAAAAAAAAAGCTCGTATGATCGAGATTTTTTTAGATTTACTTACAAACAAACACCCCTTTGTAACTTAACCTAAAATAATAAAATAAAGAATAATTAAAAACAAAATGAAAGCCCTAACACTAAGCTCACGCCAATTGCAGACGCCACTTCTTCACGCGGTCTCCTCCTCCATTTCAGCAGCTCAGTGTCGCTGCCGGCGTCGTCGTTCTTCCCCTTGTGCCGCCGCCACCGCCGTCTTTCTCCCGTTCGCGCCGCCGCAGTCTCACTTCTAGCGTTCTTACTCCGTCAATTGCTACTGGTATTCTCCCAATCTCCATCTATGTCTTTCTTTTCACTTGAAAAACACAAATTAAAACCTTCCTAATCAAAAAATGGTGGAGTTTTTGTTGTTTGAAACAAAACAATAACAATAGTCCAATTGCGAAAAAGACAGCGTGCGGCTAATTGGGACGTGGTTTGTGTTTAGCTATTTGATTGGGATATGAATCAGTCATCCAATTATCTGCTCATTCTTATTTATGTGTATATGTTTTTTTCCGATTCGTGTTTTTACTGCGAACATAATGAGAGAAATGTGTGTTTATGAAACTACGAGGAGGTGTTTGGATGAGGAATTAGTTTGAAGAATTATTTTGAGTAGTTAGAAATTGAAATTTCTGTAATAACTTGTTTGGATGTAGTTTTTTATGGAGGAGTTACAGCAAAAAAAACCATGGTTTTTTTTTGTAGAAGAGTTAGAGACAATAACTTGTTTGGATGTGTATTTGAAATGAGGAGTTATTTTGAGTAGTTAAACATAAATGATAAAAAATGAGTAGTTAGAAATGAAAAGTTATTTTGAGTAGTTATAAATGAATGATTAGAATGAGTGGTTAGAAATGAAAAGTTATTTTGAGTAATTAGAAATGAAGAGTTATTTCAAGTACTTACAATAGCTTGTTTGGATGTAGTTTTTTTAGGAATAGTTAGTAAATTTTCAATCTAAATCCTCCTTAAATTTGACAAACAAACACCCCCTAAGAGTCTACAAAGTGTGTATTGCAATATTGTATTTCTATTTTCTTTAATTGTATATATCTTCAATGCTTGTTCGGCAAACTGTTTTGAGGATGGTGCAGATTCTGATTCTTACGTTCTGTTTTCTCATGATTGGTTTGATTTCAGTTCAGAATGAATTTCATATTTTACTGTATATGCTTGACTTTGTTTTTCAGTTGTGTTATATTAACTAACTTTTAAGATCTTGACTGTAGAGATGGAATGGTAAAAGGAACTCCTATCTGGGATAAGCTTATTTTGTTTAGAAGTTTCCTTTGTGATCAATCATGGAAGTTGATGATCTAAACCCGGCATCAATTGCTGTGGAATCTCCAGAAACCCTTCCTGACGCTGAAAATGTGGATCTTGATAACCCATCAGAACCAATTCAACTTGCAGCTACATCAGTTATTCCACCTCCAATTGTGCCTGCCATTGCTCCTATCCCTCCTCCGATTATCCGTCCCTTGGCGCTTCCGATTCGACCTCCTCTCTTTAGGCCCCCTGTAACTCAAAATGGTGAGTTAAGAACGAGTGACTCAGACTCAGAACATGAGGATTTGGCCCCTTCTCGAACAGCTCCAGGTTCGACGGCAGAGTATGAAGTATCAGAAGAGAGTAGACAGGTGAGGGAGCGTCAGGAAAAAGCCATGCAGGAATTTCTGATGAAGCGTCGTGCTTCTGCTCTAGCGGTGCCTACTAATGACATGGCTGTTCGAGCTCGTCTTCGTCGTCTTGGCGAACCCATAACTCTTTTTGGAGAAAGGGAAATGGAAAGACGGGACCGGTTGCGATCAATAATGGCAAGGTTGGATGCTGAAGGGCAATTAGAGAAGCTGATGAAAGTTCACGAGGAAGAGGAGGCTGCAGCTACTGGTGGAACCGAGGAGGCTGAGGAGGAAGTGCTTCGGTATCCCTTTTATACTGAAGGGTCCAAAGCTCTCTTGGATGCCAGAATTGATATTGCAAAGTATTCTATCGTAAGAGCGGCTTCACGCCTTGAACGTGCAAAGAGGAAAAGGGATGACCCAGATGAAGATGTGGAAGCAGAAATGGATTGGGCTTTGAGACAGGCTGAAAGTTTGGTCCTGGACTGTAGTGAAATAGGAGATGATCGACCACTTTCTGGCTGTTCTTTCTCATCTGATGGAAAGTCCCTTGCCACTAGGTACCTTTCTCATCTTTGCAGTTGAAGGTTTTTTGTTATTTAACTAGTACCATACCCGTTTCTCCGTTTCAATATCACCCCATTTCACCGCTTGATTAAGAAAAAAAAATGAAAAGAAGAATAAGACGATTAGCTACCTAATCTTCTT
The DNA here is from genome assembly GCA_037833695.1 of Sechiopsis laciniata. NCBI lineage: Eukaryota > Viridiplantae > Streptophyta > Magnoliopsida > Cucurbitales > Cucurbitaceae > Sechiopsis > Sechiopsis laciniata. The sequence goes on from JBBMKA010000003.1 coordinate 10,646,051, forward strand.
TGTACTTTAACTCTAATTCCTTAGCTGGAGGAACAAGAGGCTAAAGATGATGTATAAGTGAAGGGTTTTCCATTTTCCATTCGTATACTTGATCGGCTTTGTATTTAGCTTTCATTTTATATTTATTCATACTTCTACAGTGTTTGTATCTGATGGTTTTTGCATTTGTCTTGTTTAATTTCTTTAGTTCATTAAGTGGAGTGGCAAAACTGTGGAGCATGCCTCAAGTAAGAAAGGTTTCCAACTTTAAGGGGCACACAGAGCGTGTTACTGATGTAACATTTTCTCCAGTGAATGAGTGTTTAGCAACTGCATCTGCTGACCGAACAGCAAGGTTGTGGTCTTCTGAAGGTTCTCTCCTTAAAACATTTGAGGGCCATCTCGATCGCCTTGCACGAATTGCCTTCCACCCATCAGGTAAGTACTTGGGTACAACTAGCTTTGACAAGACTTGGAGATTATGGGACGTTGAAACTGGTGTAGAGTTGCTTCTTCAAGAAGGACATAGTAGAAGTGTATATGGGATAGCCTTCCACCATGATGGATCCTTAGTATCATCTTGTGGACTTGATGCACTTGCTCGTGTTTGGGACCTGCGAACTGGTAGAAGTGTTCTTTCCTTAGAAGGCCACGTCAAGCCTGTAAATCTCTTTCTTTTTTTACATTGGGATAGTAGAACATTTATGAATTTGACTTGTTTGGTCCTTACTGATGCCTTGCTTTTCAATGGATTTCATATGTCTATGATCAGGTCCTTGGAGTTAGTTTTTCACCCAATGGTTATCATTTAGCTACCGGTGGCGAAGATAACACTTGCCGGATATGGGATTTAAGGAAGAAAAGATCTCTATACATAATACCTGCACACTCAAACCTTGTTTCACAGGTGAAGTACGAGCCTCAAGAGGGATACTTCTTGGTAACTGCATCTTTTGATATGACAGCAAAGGTAATCTCTTGAACACTGTCAGGGCTTAGGATGATATAATATCGTTTTTGTTTTAATATTTCCATTTGATTGTTGGTTCATTTCACCTATTAGTGTAAGGTTTCATTTTCTATCATATGTCTATTATTATTATTTTTTTGTAGATTTGGTCTGCTCGAGATTTTAAGCCTGTGAAGACACTCACTGGTCACGAAGCGAAAGTTACATCTCTGGATATAAATTCAGGTTAGTTATTCATTGACTCCTAGGTCTTCATAATAATAATAATATTATTATTATTATTTACACACGTGATCATTTAAAGGGGTGTGAGGTCCAATACCTAATTTGGGAGTGATTAGAGGTTGAAGATAGACCCCTCTGCTCTGTATTTTCTGCTACTGCCTTTCATTCCGCAACTTCTGTTTTTCCTTCTCAAGCAACTGAGTTCTCTCTCCGAATATGTCGTCCTATGTCCATTGTTCAATAGGGGAACAACATATATTACAGCTCTTGTCAATGATATAGAGGATTTTTTGGTTCGTCTAGGGAGAAGGAACTCTCAGTCTCATATATAGAGTTCTCAACCCTTCGAAAGGGTTTTCTTGTAGCCTTTTCTTTGGCTACTTGATCATGGTTCTCCTAGTCCTCGCTTTGGAAGGGTAAAATTTCCCATTTTGGTGTGGCAGGTTCTTTTAGAATAGGGTCACTACATTAGGCCGAATCGTGAGGGAGTCGTCCTGTCTGATAGGGCTGCAATGTTGTATCTTTCACAGGGGCTCATAAGGGCTAGATGACCTTTGGGGTTGTCGGTTTGCTTATTAGGCTTGGAACAATTTATTTTTTCATCGGATGAATGTTTGTTTTGTATCTTTCACAGGGGCTCATAAGGGCTAGATGACCTTTGCGATTGTCGGTTTCCTTGACCTCTCGATCATAAGCCTTGTTGAGTTATGCGCTTGTTTTGCTTGATCTTAAGGTGTACAGATGATCTTTTAGGCAACTAGAAGTCTAGAAAGCATTTTGGTAATCTCCATTCATAAGGTGTTTTGGTTTTTTCCATGATCTTTTGGCTTGATCCAAAGGAGTACAAAATTTATCAAAGTGATCCTAACTCAACTCACTGATAATTTTTCAACGACCAAAAAATCTCTTGTTCAAGTCTTCCAACTCCTATTGTACTCAAAAGGAGTACAAAATGATCTCGTCTGTCATCTCGATTATTCATGACCCTACAACATTTAGATGTCAAGAAAACTCGTTGGAAATTAACTCCCTTCTTGGCCCCTAATACTCCACGATAGTTCGTGTAATTTTCAAATTAAGACCAACTTCAAATGGCGTATTGCATATGCGAACCACATGAATGAATATGAAAAACAAGGTTTTGGAAATTATCAAATAACAAACTTTTTTAGTGACAAGTAAAATGTTAGAAGGTGTTTGACTGGAACCCGCTTGTCTTCATGACGTCAACCATAACAGAGTTCAGCCATTTTTCTTTGCTTTTGATGTGAATGGTTACCAAAGCATCATTGACACTAAGCTTTGAGTAACTTTGTACATGTGTATGGCCTTTGTATGCTCAAAAGTCAAAATACTTATGGAAATTGATTCTGTCGACATTCTCTTTGGTTTGAATGATTTTCATCTGCTGCTGATATTCAAATATTGTTTTTGTTGAATAATAGATGGACAGTACATTGCAACTGTGTCACATGATCGAACCATAAAGCTCTGGTCTGTTAATAGTAAAGACGAAAAGGCTATGGACATCGACCGAGTTTCATAGCTTTGACATGGTAAACATTTCAAAAACTTTGCAGCCTCATTTGTGGGTAAAATATGATAAAGAGCTCCCTTAATCATGTAGGCATTATGTAACTGATTGAATGCTCTAGATTAGTAAGCCAATTTGAATGCTTAGGTAAATAATAGTCTATTGAAGAGGCAACTTTGTATAAATGTTTTCATGGTTGAGTTCTGAATCTGATAAAGTTGCCCCATCTATGTTTACTGTATACTAACCGGTCAAAAAATGAAGCTTAGATAACAAGCTAATAGAAAACCTATCTTGGGCTTTATCTATGAATCTATTATTTGTTGTGTCGTGTTTGATTCAACCAGTGTAATGAAATTTGATTTTGTGGGTATATTTATTTGATATATTTTTTAGTGTATTACTTCAATATTTCTTTCAACAAGCACATTTTTTATGTGGCTTTGATGATATATACTCAGTATTCTTTGAGCCCATTGACTTAGTCTATATATGTAGATGGATGTCTTGTATGATGCTTTATGCTCTGAATGTTGGATGTGTTTTTTTTCTTTTCTAACTAAAATGAGTATGTTATGTCTTTTTTAGTAAAAACCAATTCATTAAACCACAAGCTTATCTGATACTGTCCTTCTCCAAAGCGGAGCCAATAATAGAGACTTAGAGAGAGAGAAAAAGCTATCCTCAACCGAGAGAATGAGAGCCCTTCAATAAAATTCACAAGTTTTCTATTTGGCTTACAAATTAGTCACTGTATGTGAAAGTTTACTTCAATGAGAAAAAAATTCCATTATTGAAAGAAACATTTAATTATTTAATATAAAAAATGATATTGTTGGATTCAGAAATATTCGGAGAGTCATCGTCAATAGCATTGATAACATTTGGGACGTCGAACTCCAGAAAAATAAGGGTAAAAATGGGATTTGCAACTCCTTAATGTGCTAGAGCCCTTCTTGCATAGTCACGCTCTCTAGAGTTTAGGGCATATAATGGGTAGTTCAAAATTGGAAAGGACGAACCAAGCTTGCTAGAGCATTCAATCAGTTATATAATGCATCCATGACTAATCGAGCTCTTTATTATATTTACCCACAAATGTGGTTACAAAGTTTTTGAAGTTCCATATCACCTCATCGTTTGTTCGAACCCCGCTATGGGTTTATTAATGATGATATTAGCATCCTCCCTACAAAAATTTTGAACAATGAGCTCCCTATTTCAAGATACACCAGCTTCGGCCGCACTCGTCTTTCCAATCAAGAGAGACTCGTCAACAAAAGGATTTTCTTGTCTATTCAATCAAAGATCTCTTCCTATTGTAATTCTCTTATCGTTCCTCACCTTCTACCTATAACCTTTTTGAAACAAATCTCTTATCCACAAGATGATCCTTCAAGCTAGGGACGTGTTACTACCTACAAAACATATATAATAATTCCCCATTATGAATATACTTCGCCATTAACACTCTATCCATTATGCTTAGACATTAACATATATGATATTAGGATTTTGTACATATTCTTGGTATGTGCAAGATTTATTGGGTAAAATACAAGAACATATTTATTTGCTGCCGTTTAATAAAGTTTACTGCAACAAAAAATGAGGAAAGCATGGCTATATCTACATTCCTTGGAAATATGTTGTTACTTGCCTTTTTTTTTTTTTGCCTATGTAGTTGGCTTTTCATTCCTCATTGTCTCCCTAGTTTCTTATTTATTTTAGCCTCTAAATTTTTATATTTATTTTATTTTAGTAGCTAGACTTGTAATTTTGATCCTTTAAGACTTTGATGTTGGTTCAATTTTTAGTCGAGAACTTTCAAATATTCAATTTTAAATTATGAACTAAAGTTTAAATGAAATAATTTTTTTTTCTCCATTTTTCTCTTTCATATTGTTTCTTCGAGTGCATTTATAAAAGGGAAATAAATCTCTTATGAGAAGAATTTGGTTGCACCCCTATTATAATATTACACATGTTTGGTACCACACATCTCATCTTTTTTCTTCTTTTTTTTTTATTATAAATTTTTTTTTTTTTTAAAAATATGTGGCTCCACATAAATGACATTATGGTAGGGGTGCAGCCCGGGCGACATCCAAATTCTTCTCATCTCCTATTCACTCAGCTTCACCTTCATTTTTCACTACCCAACTTTCTATTTTTCTATATTTGTGTACGTATCTGCTTTAATGTGGTAATGGTAATGCAGACATATTTATAATTGGTCATAATCCCTTCAGACAAAAATGTACACACTGGAATACGTATTTGCTTTCTATTTTTCGCACATGCAATCTCAAAATGTTTCATAACTTACTTTACTCCATTTCAGCCGCAGTCCACATTATTAGTTTTAATTATTATTATTTTTTTAATTTTAAATTCAAGTGTATGAAATTTACAGATTGTACAGAATTTACAAGCATTTGATGAAGTACATAACAAAAGATAGAGGAAAAATAGAGATGGGAAGTGAAAAATGAGGATTGAAGGTGAGTGAAGAAGAGATTCATTTTCCTTTTTTTTTTTTTTAAATGAGAGAAGATGGAGATAGAAAAATAGAGTAGAGAAAAAGGATATAAGTTTAAAAGAGATAAAAAAAGAAAAAAAAAACCTATTAATATTTTTTCATTTTAAATGTGGTTAACCTTAGGGTTTAGTTTAGTAGCCATTTTAAAACTTAATTGATAATTCAAAAACTAAAATTAGACAAAAAAAAAAAAAAAAACTAAATTTGAACAACATATAAAAATCTAGGTACTGAAATTGGATATTTTAAAGTTTAATGATCGATCGGTTGACACTGCTCGAATTAATATATGAAAATCTTGTCGAATAATATACTTCAACACGCGATATTTCAAGCATTCAACAGATAGCACGCAAGCATACGTGGTCAATCATAGACAAATGATAAAATAAAGTCATTCTCCACATAAACTGGTTTATCTAAATAAGTGTTAGGTGAAAAGCCCTTTATAGAAAAGTAAAGGAGATTTGTGGTGGTAGATGTATTTCTATTTAGCACTAATTTAAATAACATGCGAATGCAACAGGAATGCTAAAGACACTGCTAAACTAACAAAATTAACTACGATACAAGCAATGCTGCTAACCTCAGACAGCGGATAACAATAACATAATACTAAACTTGTTTAATGCAATTGTACTAGAATAAAAATGTTGGAAACAGTATAAAATACTCCAATGAGATGATAGATTCGGGTTAAGGGTATGTTGAGTGTGATTAACATGCATCAAATGTGAGGCTATAGTGAGAAGCAGACTCCGCACAACATTTGATCAAATGCTCTTTTTCAATACGCATTCATTCTCTTCGAGCTTGAGCTTTCGCATATAAACTTGAAGCTATGAATGATGAAATGCGCACTAAGAGGTGACTATTTCTAGCCTCTCTCTTTAACAAGTAGGAGATCCTAACAGTGAAACTAATGGACATGAATAGTATATCTTTAATCCTTCTCTCTTTCGAGATGAAATGACAAGCAAACATGAATTGATGATCAATCGAAACATGCTTTTAATTAAAACACCTATTATGTCTTAGCCCAACATCCCCCTACTCACCCAAGATACATGTAACACACACTCGTCCCCTCAACCCTCACCTATATGAAATTAGCTCATGATTATGCTGAAAAGAACAGAAACAGAAGGTGGGAATACTGTAAATATCATGCAACAGAAACTTGTGATATAAGTAATAGTAGGTGAAGGTAGATCAGCAATGGAACAGTAACCAACCAACCTAAATATAATCGAAAAGCAGTAAACAACACAAAGCAACCCATAAAAAGATGAAGAAAACCTTAAAATGCGTTAAAGTGCTACAAAGAGCTATAAAACAAGCATCTAGCAGAAAATTCGTGCTCAAAACTACAATCTAAAAGGTAAACGACGAAAACTACAAATGAAGGTAAAAGAAGAAGGTTCTAAAAGGAAAATGCAGAAAAGCGGAAATAAATGCTGGAAACACTGATGGCCCCTTAATGATTCTTGACAGCTCCCAAATCGGTCACTCCAAAAATTTTCAGAAAAGTTGCAGATCTTTCTTCTTCCCCAAAAAATGTCTTTATATACTCCTCAACTTCATACTAGATCAACAGCTGAGATTCTAGGGCAAAAGATGTCTTCCTCTCCACTCTATGACCGACAAACTCTGACCTACAGCAGGGGGACCACGCTCTGGCTCTTCTGACACTGCTCAAGATCGCAGCTTTTGCAGGAAAACCGTTATGTCATTGAGCGAATGCTGAAAAATTGGCGCTTTCTTAAAATGACTTTTCTTTTCTTCAATTCCACTCTCCGCATTCCAAAAATACTGAAATGATTGCAATAAGTTAACGAGACAAAGGGTCCCTAAAATGCGTTCACGAATGCTTCAAACATTAGCATTTCGACACTAAAACTCTCTTTTCTTAATATTTCTGATCCTAGCTTCTTTTATTACATGCAATGCAATTTAAGTTTAATTCTCTATTGAAAAGCGATTCTATGCACTGAAAACAGATAATAATACATGATTTTTCATTAAAACATCCTAACTTGTGGACTAAATAACTCTTTAATTGAGAGTTATCAATGACTAAAATAAAATAAACACAAAGTTTATGGATTAAAATGTTATTTTACCCTTTATTTTATTTTAACTCTTTTATACATGAACGAAGTTGTTTGTTTTTTATTAAAAAAAAATAAAAGAAAATTGGAGAAAAAAGATGGTTGGAAAAAAAAAATGCTCATCAACATAGTATATTTACGGCACAATGATAGTCTCTAAATATTATAAATCTCAAATAATGGCGGAAAAGGTGGAGGTGAGGTGGTCTTAGACTCTTAGCCCAATTAAATAAAATTTTGTATGTTTTTTTTAGTTTTCAAAGCTTGAAATGATTTTGAAAACTTACTCAAAGAAATAGAATAAAAAAGTTTATAGTAAAAATAGTATTTATGCTTAATTTTGAAATATTAGAAATTGAAAAACAGAAAAATCAAATAATTATTTAAAACGCCGTACTTGGTAGATTGAAAAATAAAAGAAGTAAAGTGTAATTAAATTGAAGCCATGAAGAGAAAAAAACCAACCAAATTAGAATGCTTTTCATTTACCAACAAAAAAAAAAGGGTAATAAAGACTGCCTGCCATGCATTGTCATTTAATCATTTTTCTACACAAAAGTAGCTTTTGATATTGTACTAAATATATCAAATTATGAGAAATTAAAGGAACATGGCCTTCAAAGTGAAAATGATTTTAGTCTAATCAAATAACATAATCATCACAATTTATTTTTTAATTTGATCATTTAGCCTTATTTTAATTTGTTAATTATGTTTGCTTTAAAGCCTTCACTTAACCCACATACCAAACAAAAGTGTTAGGTATGTGTAAATTTATTGCTTTTATCATTATTACTTATTACGTTTTAATTTTAAAAGTTTAAATCACATGTGATAATCGTTTCGTTTTTTAATAATCCTTTTGAATTTATTGTTTTTTTTTTTTTTTTTTTGAAAAATTTGCAATTTTTCTCACATTTCTTTACAATAACTTAGGGAAATATATAATTTTAGAAATACCTTTTTTTTGTAAAATTTTCTGAAAAACGCCAATATTTAAATACTAAATAGCTTGAAAAATTATCTAGAATGCATATCTCCAACATGATAATATTTACACTAGGCAACATTCAAATACACATCAATAGAACAAATAAAAGCAATATCGATATCATGTACAAATATAATAAAAAAGTTATAAATTTGAATCTTTAATTATAAATATTGTTGAATTAAAAGAATACACATATAGATATGATTGTCTCATAGCAAATATTAAAAAATAATTATTAATACATGATAACTTTCAATTAGAGAATTATTTAGTCCACTTTTAGGGTGTGTATATTGAAGAAATCATGCATTATTATCACACTTTGATGCATAGAACAACCTTTTAACAGAGAATTATACATAAAATACAATGCATGTTAGATATGAGGCAAGGATTAGAAAGTTAGGAAATTTAAAGTTTTTGTGTCGAAAAGACAATGTCTGCAGCATTCGCGATAGCATTTCCAATAATCCTCATTCTCGCTAAGTACTTTTTTTTTATCATTGTAGGGTTTGGAATTGCTGGAAGCATTAGACTCATGTCTTAATCAGAGGAGTCGAATTGAAGAAAAAGAAGAGTTATTCAGAACCGCGCCAATGTCTGCAGCATTCGATTTCCAGCAGCAGTAAATTCCAGAATTGCAAAATTCCTGCACGTGGGGAAATTATTGGAGAGCTCATTAAATGAGCTGGCACCCCTCGGACACGTGTCAAAAGGGCTTATTTTGATGGAGAAACATGTGCTTTTCATCTTTTAATCTTGACCCTTGATCATATATGACTTAGAGCTTTAAATAG
>JBBMKA010000003.1:10655302-10666146 GCA_037833695.1 Sechiopsis laciniata
ATCGGATCGGATCCAAAATCAAACCGAACCAATGGTTTTATACTTTATTGGACATTGGATCGGATCAATTTTTTGAAAACTGAAGATATCGATTCGGTTGTCGGTTTGGTACAAAACCGACAAAAACCGAACCGAAATCACCCTTTATGTGCACCATAAAATTTATAAATTCTTGAATCTGGTCAAATCTTGTAAAAAATAATATAGTAATTGGTAAAATAAAAAATTATCGGAAAATATCAACTTTATTTTAAGATACTCAAATTGGTAAAAGAGTAAAAAAAAGAGGTAACAAATTCTTTTTAAAACGAAAAAAAAAAAAAAAAAAAAAAAGTTTTTCCACAAGTTAGCGTGGGAATCAAATAAACGAATTAAAACTAAATGCAAGAACAAACAAAAAATCATCATAAAAGTGTGAGAATATGAACATCACACGTCACAAAAATCAGAATCATATTCTTTCTTCTTTTTCTTTCTTTTTTTTGTTCAACAAAAATAAAAAACAATGAATGATAATAGAGAATAAAAAAGAAGAAAAAACAAATACCGGTCGGGTTTTTGAGCTGAGTCCAACGTTAATAAAAACCGCTCCGGCGGCGGACAGAAGAAAACCGGCCCCAATTGCTCGAAAGCCTTTGAAGGTTTCCCATGGATAAACGACGCCGTCTTGGTTTCTATCAAAGAACGCCACGTGTTTCTGCAGCACGTTCTTCTCACCTGCACTTCGTACAACCATGGGTCACTCTAACAAATTACCAAGATATAACAAAAATGAAATTTCAACAAACTCTGGGGGGTTTCATGCAAATTACTTTCTCGGTTGGGGCTTGACGGAAGAGTCGTCAGTTCGGCCATCGGAGAAGAAGAAGAAAAATGTGGGGTTTTTTTGAAAATTTTGGCTTAGGAATGAAACGGTGCGTTTTTGCAACGGGTTTTGTTTGCTTTTGCTTTAGGTTTTGTGTGGAAGAAAAAAATGAAACTTGCCGTTATATAGAGAATCTTTTTTTTATCCTTTTTTTTTAATTGTGAGGTGTCCTTTTCCTTTTATTCCACGTGTCCTATAGCCGGTGGAGTTTTTTTCCTCTTTTTTTAGTTTGACGGTTAAAGTTAGAATAAAGTATAATGAATTATGTTTTATAAAAAAGTATAATCAATTATAAGTTTTTTTTTTTTTAAATATCAATTATAATTTATTTAGTTTAGCGGTTAAAGTAGAATAAAGTGTAATTGCTGTCAAAAATAAAAAAGAGGAATGATGCATTGGCAGCATGCAGCTGCTTATGTGGCAAAATTTGAACCTTTGATTTTTTTTTTTAACATTAAAAAAAAAATAAAAAGAGTGGCCTAGATTTTGCCACGTAGGCGGCTACATGTTGCCAAGGCAGCATACAATTATTTCCCAATAAAAAATAAAGTGTAATTAATTAAAATATATTTTAGTCAAAAGTAACAAAACTAGAGTGCTATCTTTGTTATCGGGAACATTCTAAAAAAAAATCTTTGTGATCGGTAACTAAAAATTTATCAATTTAAATTCTCTTCCTTTGAATGTGGTTTTTTTTTTTCATTTTTACAATTCCTTTGAATGTGGTTGAATCATAAAAGTTATTTTTATTTTTATTTTTTATTTTTTTTTGAGAAACTTATAAGATAATTTATTTTGAAAAATTTATAAGATTGGTGAAATGTAGAAAATAATTATAAATATAACCCATTTTTAATAAATTAGCAATTATACTCATTGCTATTAATAATATTTTCGTATTAGTAATAGTTAATATTGTATTAATAATATATAATATTAATGAGTATTTATAATATAGTATTAATACTATAAATATAAATACGTATTTCGACTAATGTCACAGGACATATCGACTGACCCTACAATATTTCTAAGTAGGTGGCTACCATGGATTGAACTCATCACTTTAAGCACCTCAAAACCTTCTTTGACCACTTGAGCCGCTCCATAATGATTGCTTACAAGTATATTTCAAGTTAATACATAAAACTACAAATAGCTTGCTCTACACATCCATTGTGGTCACTAGACCTGCTAGTATTATATAAGAATGTGCGTTATCTGAGTTAGGTTGGATTAGATGAATTTTTTAGAACAATTTAAATTTTTAGATTACCTAATTTGGTTACTCGTCCAACCCTATGTATTGAAAATCTAAATCCAACCAAACTCATATACTTCAAGTTGGTATAATCTTTTTTTTTCTTCCCCTTAAAGACTAAACTCATAGGCCATATATATCTATATATATAAAGTTAACAAACCTTATTATTACATGTTTCTTACCAATATGCTATAAACGTATCTTATTAACTAAATAATCTTACACACATGTCCAATATTATTCTTAATTCGAGTTTGATTGGGTTGAAAGAGCCAAAAAATTAATCAATCCATCTAATCAAAAATTGTAAAACCATAACTTAACTCAAAGAAAATTATAACCCAACCCAACCCTGAAATGGTTAATTTTTTTAGGTAGTCCAAGTTACTCGAATTGTTGTTGTTGTTTTTTTTTTTTTTTTGTACACCTCTAGCTAACACAATTTTATATATAATAGTTCATACCAGAAGACATGTTACTATAAGGAAACGTGCAATTTATGTATATCATTCATCATAACATCTAAATCAATATTGACACTCTTTCCTTGACATGCATACAATCATATAATATAGTATTGTGGAGTTGTACACTCTATAAACATATTCCACCAAGTCATAAGGTCCTCATCAAAAGATCAGCACTCACCTCAATTAAATATACGCAACTCATTTATTTGAGTTCAACAACAATCGAGAGTGAAAGAATTCATATCCATAATCTTCGGGTTCATATGCGGCATTGATATCGTTGAGCCATTGTTTTGATTGGTCACTCTAGTCTCTCTTGATTAGCTCCACCACATCTATTGAGTAAAATGTCAAAACTATTAATTATAACTTTAATTCCTTAACATAAATGCTTTACTAGAATGTAGTCTCAAGGTTATTTAGGCTACCTAACGAGACTTGATCCCTTTGCAAAATCTCCAATATTTGGAAATGGATAAATACAACATTCATTAAAATAATAATAACTTAATAATAATAAGTCTCGAAAGTGTGTAACAATTACCCTTCTAAATACCAATGGTGAGATCACCATCATGTGATTATTGAACTAAAAATGATAATTGATTATTTAACCTAACTTAAGGGAAACAATTAAGGTCGGTAAGCAAACCATAATTAAAATTATTGGAAATGAAAATTTAATGCAAAGAAGAAAAAAAAAAAAAAAAAAAAAAAAGGAAGTGATTTGAGGAATTTAGGGTTAATAAGGGGATTGCGTGTACGTTAAGGATTGTAAAGGTTGAAGTTTGGAACCGATGGACCACGGATTTGACGCCACGTCTCCTCCTTTAATATTATATCCCCTAAAACTTTTCGGATGCCCATTTTATATTCGGCGGGTCACTTACAACTTATATTTATTGTTATTTTTTCTTTTTTAATTATAAAATAACACATTCAAATTTATAAATCTCTAAATTATAACTATTTAATTATATCAATTCAACTACTTTTTTAAAATTTAGATAACTAATAAGAATGTAATTTAATTAATATTGAATGTATATGTATGATTAAGAAATCATGTATTCACATCTTTCTCTTTTAATTATTACTCAATTAAAAATGTTGAATTTTTTAAAATGAGTACTACTTCAATAATATCATGTATCATATAATAATTCATTCATAATTTCAATGTTGTTAAATAAATAAATAAATAAATAAATAAAAGTTGAATTTAAATTTTAGAACTAATTTTGATGTTTTTTTTTATTGTAATGATATTATGTATAATCTAATAATCGAAAGATTATACGTTTAAATTGCAATTGTACATATTTTTATTTGACTCGAGTGTGGTTTTTTCAATGAATACTTTCCGAGTTTTGTTTTGTTTTGTTTGTTTTTCTTTTTTATTTAACAATATATGGAGTCACGAAATTCAAATCTTACCTTTTAATGACTAGATTTTACATGATACGTGAAAAATTCAACTTTTAAAGAATTTTGGGTGTCGGTGATAAATATGAGAAGGCCTAAACCTTTTTAGGAATATATAATACATCAAATATCAACTCTTAAAAAAATATCCTAACAAATCCTATCAAATATCTAATAAATTATAGAGAATATCTTAACGATATTTTATTCCTAATACTTCCCCTCTTAAGTTAGAGCATGTGAATACATGACCAACTTGAAAACAAAGTCATGTCGCACACACGAATGATACATCTATTGTTGATCTTCGTCAAATTGAATATACTGGTACTAGGATGCGTTATTGCACCACACGAATTGTGAGAAACTATCATTGATCACGCCGCCGAACATAATATCCATTATTGCACCACACAAATCGCGCGGATTTCACAAAATGTTAAACTGTCGTTGATCACGTCGCTACCATTTTTTTTCTTTTTTTTTTCAACCATAATTTAGGATGGCTATAAATTTGCGAAAGACCTAAACCTTCTGATTTTTCATTAACTTTTCATGAATATATATAATAAATAAAATATTAACTCTGAAAGATATCCTAACAAATCCTATCAAATATCTAATAAATCCGAGAGAATATCGATATTTTATTCCTAACCGTCGGGAATCTACTTCTCCAAGTTTTAAAACTGAGTGATTGTGGTGGATGGAGAATTATGGGCAAGATATATATTGAAATTAGAAAAGAGATATATATTGAAATTAGAAAAGATTAGAAAGAGGAATTGTGTGATAAAAACAAAATATGAAAATTTTATCAACAAAACGGTATGGTGTGAGAAATTAGCAAATACTTAAAGATGAAGAGTGATGATATGCATAAAATCGGCAACGATTCAGATCATGATTTATATTCTTTATTTTTATTTTTTTTGAAAAAGGGTAATCACGTCCGTCCTTAGGCCAGACACGAAAAAGTAATATCGCAGGTGAGTCTCCAACTCAGATTTTTGAAGGGAACATACCTTCAAAACCCAAGTCTTCAACTACTGTGCCACCTCTGGTGGAACTTTATATTCTTTATTATTTAGGCTCTATGATATAATAGTTTTAACAACAATCTATTAATTTTTAAAAAATTTATCTGATTTACGTAGGCCCATTTGATAACCATTTGAATTTTTGTTTTTGGTTTTTGAAATTTAAGCCTATTTTTATTCAAATGTTCTCTAATGTGCTCTATTTTCTTATATTGTATCCTCTTTCCTCGAGAAAATATATGAATGTTAGCCAAATTTCAAAATTAAAAATAAGATTTTGGAAGTTTTTTTTTTTAGTTTCCAAATTTTTGTTTGGTTTCTTCAAATCTAGATAACATGTAGATATCCAAGTAAAAAAAAAATCTTAAGACAGTTTTTTAAGGCTTAAATTTCAAAAACAAAAAACAAAAAACAAAATAGTTATCAAATGAGGCTTGAAGTATTAGGTATTCTTGATGATCACTAAAGGGACAGTGGCATGTTGGCTCGATGGTTTCATTGTTTGGTGGTAATTCAATTCAATACCATGGTCAGGGGTTTGATCCCAACAATCGATATTTTGCTCTCAAAAAGGTATTCTTGACAATTTCGTTATGATTTTTTTTTTCTTAGCACGTAAATTTAGCTAGTACAAACATTAGCAAATCAGATAAATATCTTATTGTTAATTACGTTTTGGTCACAACGAAGAGTGTGAATTTGAATGTCACAAAGTTTATTGATTTGGAATTGGGAAGGAAGAGATAGAAAGTGGGAATAAAGAGTTTGGATGATTAATGTAAAGTAACATATACACCATTTTTAGTATGAAAAGGAAATAATTTGGATATGCTTTAAGCAAAGCTACATCATGATCAAGATGGAGAATCATGGAAGAAACAATTTTCAAAGCATTATGATAACACCAAATTCAAAATAAAACAAAATTCAAAAGCATCATCATAACGCCAAATTCAAAACATCATGTTTTCATGTAATTCTTGTTGAACTTTTATTTTTCATATTTCTTTTTTATTCAACAACATTTAGAGAATAGAGAATCGAATCTATAACCTTGTGATTTTATTTTATTTAAATAATGTCGTGATTATTAAATTATACAAGATGTCATCAGAGTTATAGTAATCTTTGAATTTTGATTGGATTATTAATTTTATAATTTCTTTTGGTCGAGTCGATTCTTAGATTAGATAAAACCCCACTTAAACTAATAATAATAAGAATATTGTACATATGTGTAAGGTTCATTGATAAAATAGATAACATATTGGTAAAGAATATATACTAGCAAGATAAATAGTTTAGGTTCAAATATAATATCATGCAGTTTTTTTATACATATTTATGGATTTTGTGATGAGCTTTAAAGAGTGAAAATATGATATTTACAATCTAATAACTCAACCTAACCCAACCAACAAGTAAATGTAAAGAAATGGACTGGATTGGGTGGCTTAATATACGAGATTGAACGAGTTAGGATGAAATTTCTTCTAATCAATTTAACAGTTACGTTGTATACCCTACTCTAATTTAAATCATTAGAGAGTGCCTTATTATTTTGGAGAACAATTGTCAAAGATGTGCAATGACATTATCCTATCTACTTGACATGCGAACAACTTGGGATATTTAATTTATCAACTATGTGCCTTTCTTTCAAGCCAAGTTAGTTGATCTTCTTTTTCACAAGTAATTACAAAAATCTTTTAAAGGGTGAAGTAACAAATACTCCTTTGTACGATTTATGAATATAAAATTTAAAACAAAATCTTTTAACAAAGTTTATACGTCAAAACTATGTGACTGCTAAATCATTGACAACATAGATGTTTGCTTCTAAATGCCTCCTTTTTGACATTCTTGACACTCATCGATGATAAACCATCCTTGAGTCGTCTTAACATATTCTATTATTATAACGCTTCCCCCACTTAATCAAGTTATATCCTTCGATGAATTCACTTAGGACATAGTCGTGCTTATGGATTATGACACTTTAACCCCACTTAAGTCGTTATCATCTTGATTATAATCCGACACTCTAGTAGTTGTTGACTAATTTGATAGCAATTCATGCTTGAGTTGTTCGTTCTTGTGTCTACTTGCATCCACTCTTCATACTTGACTCAATGACTAATTGCACAAGTAATATCATGACTCGAGCTATCTCATCTACAACCATCTTGGCTTCCGAGACTCGCAAACGAGGACACATGACATGGTATCGGCTTTTAGCAAGATCTAACAACAGAACTTTGATGGTTGTTTCTGTTTGGTGTGTTGTGTAATGGAAATTTGTTTCAATCAACTTCACAAAGTACAGCACAACATTTTCTTTGTTGAAGATAAAGACATTAAACAAAAATGAGCTGCAAAGATTTAAATCCAGAAGCAGAAAATGTTTAGAAGTCCAAGGTTCCAATCTTTAAAATGTTTGTATGATCGAATGTATACTCAAATGAAATTAGCCTAACATCTTAGTAATGCAAACTCCTAGCACCATAGTGGAGAATCATCTCAAGAATATTGTTTTCTATGAGAAATAAATAGCATAAAATACAATACAATCTAGAAAAATGGTGAAGTTTTGAATATAAAAAGTATATGCATATTGATTACTTCATTGAACCTGTAATCAAAGCTATATATTTAAGTACATTACCATTTAACTTTTTAACCTTGAAATTTGATATATAATTCATTTACACAGACCAAACCATATGTCAGAAAATCTTCAAGATTCATCCATACATAAGATAAGACACATTTACCAAGCTCGCTTTTTGAGAGCTTGCCAAATTCAAATTGCTATGTTAAAAGCTATGAACGATGCTAGCTGAAAATACAAGAAGCCTTTGGCATACTACTGCAATATGATGCTCCCTGAACGCCTCGGCCTTCGCCAAAATCTGCAGTTATGCATCAAGATCAGAGCTCGGGGAAAGATGCAGGGAACAGGGCCGATTAATTACAAATTTGGTCCCTAAACTTTTAAGAATATAACGAAGTTACTAATAGTTTTCTGGACTTTCAAGATTATCTAATCTCTACACTTCAAAAAGACAGCTTTCTAATAAACTTCTGCTAATAGGCTTCTATTACCAACTCCGCCAGTTTACTAACTGGGTTATTCGAAGTTACATGGGCCAAACTTAGACAAGCCAATGGCCGGACAGAATTCAAAATCCAACAGATTATTTTATTTTATTTTATTTTATATCCGTGACTTGTCCGGATTAGTTTGCATGCACCTTGACTAATGTCATACTGCCTGATCTTACAACATTTGAATGTTAAAAAATTCGTAAAAAATTAAAGTTTATTGAGCTTATTGAGCTCTTGAGGACTTGCTAAGCAGTAAGCACAACCTAGAAAGTTTCGAGACCTCATAAACTTTTTAAAGTATGACCAACCGACTTATAATTTAAATATTTGATAATCAAATATACATAGGTAAAGAAGGTAAAGAACAAAGGAGAATGGTACCATTTACCATATATTCAAATTCAAGAATGGTTGCCAAGTTCAATGAGTGTCTAAGCCAATTTATACGTACCTCGACTCTTTACAGGGAAGAAACTAACACTACTATATTTAGCAGACAAGAAAATCCGTAGGAATGCATAATGGAAACATAAATTAGAAAATAAATTCTTTTAAATCTAGTTTTTGTTTTCACTCCTATTTGCATCCTCGAACTTAAATATCAATTTTATCTATGAATGAAAAGTTTTTTCTCGTCAAAAAGTTATCTAGTCAAATGCAAGGTATATCCTGACAATGAGATCAGATTTAAGAACCGAATGCAGGATCTGGGATCAATTACAAGTTATGTAATGTTAATCTCCCTGATCAAGTAATCAGACTTCATTAAGTAAGCAATTATCTTGAATCAAATTCTCACCTGAATCAAAGAATGCAACATTTCAGGACCAGCCCCTTTTGTTCCGTTCTTCCCTCTTCATTTCCTAAAAAATTGTTATTAAACCATCAATCTCGAATCTCTAGATGCTTTATACTACATAACCAAACAGAACGTTACTCATGCTTTCATAGCCCAAAGCTAGCAGTAACAGATTAAATAAAACATCGCTAGGGAGTAATGTTTTAAATTAGTAAATCGGTTGTAAATTAAAAATTTTGTAGGTGGAAAATTAAATAAAAACATATTACAATCTTTTTGATAACTCGGAATCAAAGCTTTGCTTCACTACATACACAAGGCATCCACTTCCATCCTAAAGCCCGATCCGGGAGACGACAAGAGATTATACAATTAAGCTCACTCGTGAGTTTCAAACTTGAGACCTTCAAAGAAGCATACTTTGGAGACCTCGAAGAAAACTATATTCTTGAATGACACTTTTCTCAATTTCTCTTATAGCTAATTATATGACCGATTTTGATAGGAAGTATAAAGAGCACCTTCGGGAGGTTGAACCAGCTTTCGATTTTGTGATGACATCATTTCTTTCTTCAGTTGAGTCAATAAATCCTCCATTGTAAATTCCCTTTGCCATTTAGCAAGCATGGGGAGAAGGTTCCTTTCGACCTGGTAATTACAGCAAGCATACGTCATTTTCAATTATGAAATTCCAAAAAATGCCTATGAGAAATATTTCATACCACTCCAGTGTCTGGATTGACACAGGTCATGTTTATCCTACTTTGGAATCTAACAGCTGGTGGATTATCTGGATAATCATTTCCACAAAATAGCTTCAATTGGTAGATTCGCCCTTCATGAACAGTCTAAAAAGACAACATGGCCATCAATTTTCTTTAAGTGAAATAATTAGCCAAAGGTAAACTGCAAGCTTTATTTAATTAGAAGGAAATAGCATGCCAAGCAAAGAGAGAGATGCTCAGTCAATCTGGTAACCAAAGGTAATTATTATAAATGTCACAAAACAAGACAAGACAAACCAATAATAGTGCATCAAAAACTCTTCATAGCTTTCTCCAAAAATTTATTTAGATCTAGGCATTCCAGACAAAGCAGCAGTATAATTTTTTTTATGACCCAGAAACTTGGAGCTTATGCTCCTTTGAACCCGAAGACACCACTGGCATGTCCCTAGGCTACGACATCGAGATACATCGGAGGAATGGAGACACGGGAGATGTCTACAAATTGATATCGCAGTTGAATCTCGAAACTAGGACCTTGAGGAGAGTATAATTAAATCCTCCGCATCTTCTTTGCAAACCTTTTTTTTTACTAAAATGGCAACATCTCTATAAAAATATGCAACTTGGGAGTAAACAAAATCTACTTTCTCAAAGTACTCAAAAGACATCACTTTAGCCTTGAACTGAATACTCGAGACAAACAAGAAAAAAAAAAGTTGAAACTCACATTAGGTGGACCTATAATGGTCCCAGTCCAAGACTGCATTAAAGAATCATCTGGATCATCCATGCCATAGCTGACAGTTCCATCACCAATCCCTTTTTCACCTCTCTCGAGCTCTTCCAACAATCTAAAATTCCTAGGTACTGCAAACCAACAGCATATGCACCAGTCATGCAAAGAGATAATAATTAGCAAGCTAAAGCTATAATGCTTTAAAGTTGATAACACATACATTACTCAAATATGTGTACATACATACACATATACACACAATAAATACGACAAAAAAAAAATCGTGGTTTAAGTTAATGATCTAAGAGAAATATGGTGTGCATTTTTCAACATTACACAAATATGGCTAGCGCCTCACTTGTCCCAGGCGAGGCACGTGTAATAAGGCGCGTGCCTTTTTGCGCCTTAC
>JBBMKA010000003.1:10666156-10722489 GCA_037833695.1 Sechiopsis laciniata
TCCCTTAGAATGGTTTGTGTTTTGTGTTTCTATTAGTGTGAAGCCCTAGGCGCCAAAAGGCACGCACCTCGTGGGATTTTATTTTTCCTTCGAATTTTTTGTGTTTTAGATCCCTATTAGCTTTAAGCCCTAGGCGCCAAAAGGCACGCACCTCGTGGGATTTTATTTTTCCTTCGTATTTTTTGTGTTTTAGATCCCTATTAGCTTTAAGTTGAATATTATGTATGTTTTTTTTGAAACAAGGTAACCACGCCCGTCCCTAGGCCAAGCACCGGAGATATCGAAGGAGTAATGTCACAGCTGAGCCTCGAACCTGGGACTTTGAGGGGAGCATACCCTCAAAGCCCAAGTATTCAACCACTGCGCCACCCCTTGGGGACAAATATTATGCATGTTTTATATATTATTCTTGGTTAAAACTTCATTTATGTCCATGAAAAATGTTTTTATTGTGCATACACATATATATAAGTTTTTTTTGTGTTTTTTTATATAGTGCGCCTTGCACCTTAGGCTCCAGAGGGCCATTGCGCCTTAGTGCCCTGTTGGAGGCATACTAATTTAATCAAATCAAGATTGTAAGTAATGAAAGTTGGCTGTCACCTGTCTTGGAGGGTTGTACTCAGCCACTGGCTTCTTTGGTATGTCTTAGGGAGCGGTTTCTTTTTCTACTGAGTTTTGAAGGCATATTGAAGCAGGAATGTTTAAGGAAACGGACTAAAGATAGAGATTCTTGCATTTCTCAAGGGTGGAAAATTACTTTTCATAGCGGGGATCCATCCCGTATTCCTATCTTAAGCGCACCTATTTTCATGGGAAAACTGCCTAACTACTACATTTTGTTTTTTTTTTTAAACAAGGGTTAACCACGCCCGTCCCTAGGCCAGGCACCGGAAACGTCATAGGAATAATGTCACAAATGAGTCTCGAATCCAGAACCTTGAAGGGAGCATACCTTGAAAGCCCAAGTCTTTAACCACTGCGCCACCCCATGGAGACCTAACTACTACATTTGGTTGTTAGGTAACTCACTGGAAATCAATTCATAGAAAGGTAGGGTGACCACCATAGATTGAACCCGGAGTATGAACTTTATGATTCTTTTTTTTCTTTGATAAAATATCAAAAGATTCATCAAGGAAAAAAATGAAAGAAAATTACAAAGAAGTGAACAAAGGAGACTCCCTAAAAAAACCGGTCTCTAATCAAAGGAAAATACACAAAGAGTAATTACAAAAAAGCTTATTAACTGAAACCCAAAGAGAAGATAGAATTTAATGAGGGCTTAAACATCATCAAAAGATCAGTCTCCATACACTCTATATATTCTATTATTTCTCTCACCCTATAAAATAGCAAGGAAATTCATCCTTATCACGATAGGAGGGACTTCTCGATCTACCAACACAACCAAAAACCTTAAGAAGTGACTCCACGCCTTTGAAGCCATCTTGGAATTCCAAAAAAGATAGTCTAAGTTCTTAGTCACCCTTAAGTAAAATACAAGCCCACAAAAGAATGATCTCCCATATCACCTTATCTAAAGTGTTAATTTTACCGGAATCCCTTTTTGGGCAAAAAAACTTAACCTTCTTTGAAATTTTCACCTTCGACATCAAGGAAAAAGACAAAAACTTCCAAAGAAGAGGAAGAGTAAAATACCAAATATCGAAAAAAAAAAAAAAAACATGAAAAAACTTCTATAGGGTCTGTACCGTGCATCTCTACACCCCAAAATACAATTGAATACCCCACAAGGTCAATAAGATAGATAAGAACTTGGCGATTCTTAAAACCATAATTTGACCACTAGATCAACCCATGATACTAGTTCTCACTAGCTAGGCCAACCCACAATACTAGTTCTCACTGGGTCAACCCAGGATAGTTCTTAAAATATTCCTATATTTTATTTTATTTTTGAAACTGGAAAATTAGAGTTTCGTTCCACTATACCCAAGTAGAAAAAAATATTCCTATATATTGTATCTCTCCTAATTCCAGTAAAGGTTCTTATATATTTCTCCACAACCCGCCACTGCCACCACCTCCGTTGCATGATTCGAACTCTAAGGATGCAGTGTTGAACATAGAACATGGGAGAAGAAGCGCCATGGCTAGATTTGGAAGAGTCTTCCACCGATACTCGTTTGTGGGCGAGAAGAGAACCAGTGTGTCCTACAATCAGGATCCCTTGGTCTCTTGACAGCATGAGAAGCAAAACAGTGGCCGTCAGGTGCTTCAATCTTCACCGGAGGGAGAACTAATGACTATTGTCGGAGGAGATAACAAATCAGAACCAAAACAGATTCGAGCACCCAATCATAGAATCGGGCACCGACGGTGGTGCTGATTGAAGCAATTAAAACTTACAATAACCAAATAAAACCTCTACTAACATGTTGTATCCCAAAATTTATCAGTCACAAATCCAAAGTTCCAAATTTAAAAATTAAATTCTTCTGTCATTATATGAACTCATTCGGTCATCCATAACTCTTAACAACAATAAATTTAAACAGCTTGATCAAAATAGCTAAAATAAGTTCCATAGTTATTTGAAACACCATCAAATAATCCAATCAAACACATGATCAACAAGAATTCTAATCCATAGGCCTCAACCCCATCACTAATCAAGTCAACAAACATTACAATAACTCCATCAAAACCCAAACTCCAAAAATAAAACCCAATCAACCCAACAGATTCAGAAACAACAATCAAGCACACGAATAAACAAAAAATTAAATTTAAAAATTAAAAATAAATAAATAAATAAAATTTTAAAAACACACACACAAACCCATATATGGTTAATTGAAACACCATCAAATAGTCCGATCAAAGAATTCAAATCCACAGGACTCGACCCCATAACTAAACAAGTCAACAAACAACAATTCCATCAAAAACCCCAATTAACGCAACAGATTCAGAAACAACAATCAACCACACGAATAAACAAGAATTAAAACAAAAAACACAAACCCATATAGGAAAGGAACAGAGAGAAGGGAATTAGGGTTTCGAAGAACTCACCAACCACCCTGGATCCTTCAGAGCCCATGAAGCATAGAATGCAGAGAAGAGAAATTGGTAGAGAGAAAGGGGAAGAAATCAATGAATAAATGGAAATTGAAGGCAAAAACGACTTGGTTGAAAAATGGGTTTGTGATTATTTAAGCCGAAGCGGCCATTAATTAAACTTGCAAAAGAAAAATCGCAGTCCCACCAACTAAACGACTGCTGTTCTTCCCAGTTTCGCTGGCAGAACAACGACGCAGTCCGTATATATAATTCTCTGTGGACCTGTCCATTACTTTTCTCATACACCTGCACTTCTAGACCCTTCACGCAAGCGATATTCGTCTCTAATGTTCTAAAACTTTTTTTTTTTTTTTTTAATCTTGATTGTTCGAGTCAATTTGTGCTTCTCGATCTAAATGTTAAGAAAATTCGTAGGAAATTAATTTTTACTTTAAATATTGGGATGTTTTCTTTGACCATTTAAGTCATTCTATGATGGTTGTTCATATTCTAAAACTTATGCCCACCTCATTTATTTTCACGGAATATATTATCTCACTTTATAATATTTGAATATCAAAAAAATTCATTGGAAATTATTTTCTAGGTATTGAATGAATCACCTTTTAGATATTATAAATCATTTTATGATAGTTAAAAATGTAGAACATACTCATTAATAGAAAATATATGAGTTAATCAATGAAACTTTCAATTCTCAAATAAGGGAAGCTAAGAAGTTTAAAGTTTATTTTGTGAGTTTTCAGGCTAGTATTTCGACTATTCTCACCAAATAATCAACCTATTTTAGAATAATGAGTGACGAACTTAAAATGAATTGAAGTCATAACATCGTGAGTTTTCATGCATTGGCTTTTATAAAAATAACTGACTCCGACCAACCAATGAACACCCCTATCTAGAATTTTTTTTTTTTAGTATTAATTGGGGTAGGGGGAACATAAACTCTAAATAGAGAGTACTATTGCTCTTAATTAAATTGAGGTTAAATATCGATTTTTAAGATCTAACATATGACTGTGTGTGTTGAACTAGATTAACACCAAACAACGAAACTAACATGTCATTGACCCTTTTAGTTATCCAATAAGCACAATTTAAGTCTATTAATGACTATATGCAACGAACAAAAGGAATCATTCATCGACTCTCGATTAGGTGCCATTTAATATTGACTCCGAAGATCTTGTCATTTACGTCATCGATAGAATACCTTTGGCTTATAACACGTTCCGCACTTTTGGACGGATTCGGTCTCAAACACCTACATTTGAGGAACCCATGTTTTGTTTAATGAAAAATTAAAAAAGTGTTCAAAGTTTCAAATTAGATCTAAATTTTGTATAAATGGCATCTCCGAAAGCATTGATTCCATAAACATTATTGCTATCGCATGAGTCATCCTTTATTTGCATATTTAATATTCTTATGTCCATACCTTTTGTAGAATTTTGCACCATAATGTTTATGTCGATTATTTCTTTTTGTTATTTTTGTAAGTTCTTTAAGTATCATTCCAAATGTTTCATATTTCACAACACTTTCCAAGTTCTTGGTCATTTTCAACCAAACATAATTCTTACAATTTGAAGGAATATGATGATCTACCATGAAATTGCAGTCTGGAATTGTGAGTAATATTGATCATAACCAATGGGAGGCAACAATAATTGGACCAGTATGAAAGCCCTTATGAAGGAGGTTTATTTAAAATTGTTATCCATCTTCCTCTTCTGTGTCGAATGAAACTATAAGTATATAAAAAATCGACAATTCGAACAACTCAAACTACCCAATTCACAACGTAAAGATTGGGTTATCATTTTATCCTTTTTGTTGGATTAGTTCTTGTGTTGACGAAAATTTAGCTCGTTCAACCCAATCTAAGAATAATTATATGTGTACAAAATTAATTAATAAGATATTTTATTAATATATTAGTAAGAAACATGCTTTAAAAAAAGAATAAGAAATATATACAAATAGGATAAATAACTTAAGTTGAAGTATAAGATTATGTCTTTTTTATTCATTTCTTTTACATATTTACGTGCTATGAGTCGACATTTAAGAAGGAAAAATGAGATCAATCATAACCTGAGAACTCAACTCAACTTGAAATATATGAATTGAGATCAATTGAGTTGCTTTAATACATAAGGTTGGACGGGTTGGCAAATTAGCTAACTCATAAATTTAAATTAGTCCATAAAATTACCAACTCAATCCAACCCAACCCAAGACAATGTACACCTTTAAATGAAACCACCAAGGGTTAGCTTCAAAACAAAATTTATAATCCTAATATCAACAATGTAGGTAAAATGCCAAGGATAATTGGAGTGCTGCTAACACAATATCAAGTGGGTTGATTACAATATGTTCTATAATATATGCTTATTAATTCAAATTCCATATTTCAGCTCACATAATCCATGTCAATAATCAAGAGGTCATCGGTTCCCGAATACTTCCATAAGCAAAATAAACTAGAGTAGAAAAATGAAAGAAAGAAAGAAAAAAAAAAAAAAAAAAAAAAAAAAAAAAACTCACACACACAAAAGAAAACAAACAAATTTAATTTCAAAAATAAAAAACTCAAGTTCTATAATTTTTGCCCCTAAACCTCTTGACCAAATTTGCATTTAGACCTTGAGCCACTAGATGTAGACTGGTGAATCTCAACACACATTTTCTGCAACAGCTTATCCCTTTCTGCAACAGCCTATACATAAATTAAATGAAATGACCATTTTACACCTGCGGTGAAATGAAACAAATCGTAGTGAAGAAAAAAAAAACAAAGTTTTCAACTTCTCAGACTACAACGGTTTGGAAGAAGCATTGTTTGAAGAAAATAACACCCACAAAGTGTCTAAACATGTATTAGCTTAATCAGCTTGAACTTATTCAAGAAGATTGTTACAAGACCAAAGAACAAACAAAAATAAAATAAAATAGACAAAGAAAAGATAAATACTTTGCCCACTTTTACCCACTATGGCTTCAACATAAAAAATAACACAACCAAATGGGTAAAAAAATATCCCCTTTTACAAAATGCAAAAGAATAGCTCAGCTAAAAACTGAGCTTGTCTCAATTTTTTTTTTTTTTATAAACCATATGACCCCAACCACACTGCTAAAGAAAAAATGTCTTTTAAACCAACTCTACTATGATATACAATTTTACAAACTACACAAAATCTTATCCATCTTTGAGTTCAGTCTGTATATAATCATAACTATAATAGCCCAGGCCCTCTCCTTGATCTTGAAGGGGGCCTGTTTATCTCTGCTCCGGCACTTAAGGCTAATGCCGGCGCTGACGATCTTGTTTCTTCTGTATGCTCGACGTCCTGCATATTTTAGAAACAATCAATACCCTTCTCTCAGTTGATCATCAGCAAAGAAAGATTTATGATTGTCAGAAAAATGATCAGAACATTAGAATATCAGTGTACTGCTTTTAAATTTTTTACAAGTTAAGCACCGTTGGAAAAAACAAACAGAAATAACAGTTTCAAAGGATATTTGAGTAATCAACATTTTGTTGGGTTTTTGGCAATGTATTAGAAAAAGATTGTCTCACATTAGAAAAGTGCAAGGAATTAGAAAGGGTCAAGGAATCAGAAAGATTCAAAGAATTGAAAAGTTTTGAGAAATCAAAAAGCTAAAAAGAAGTGATGAGCTTCAAGCACTATAAAAAGAGAAAGTAGCTTTAGTTTTAAAGTATCCCGATCCCAGTTAGAAGCATTTTAAGTTTGATGTACTTTAGTTAAATTCCATTTATATTTTCTAGTGGAAAGTGAGGCAAAGAGTGTGAATAGTATAAGTTTTGAAGAGAGTGTTAATGTAATTGGGGTTGGGGAGAGAATTCTGTGACTGTAACAATTTTTCACATAGTGGAAATTCTTTCTATCCGTGTTTTTTCTCCGATTTGGGGGGTTTTCCGTGTGAATTCTTGTATTCTCTTTTGTTATTTTTCTTTTTAATTTCTCAGTTTATTCCTATAGTAATTTGGAAAGGTTTTTCCCAACACATTTTACCGATTGAAATGGTAGTATCCTATACAGTAACTCTCCACCCTTTGTAATGAAACTCTTCTCCATCTAGGCATTTTCATTTCCTCCCCCATTATCCCCTAGAAAAAACTAAACTCACTTTTGTTTAAGTATGTCAAGGTATGAATTACATTCCATCCTTTTCAGACCACCATCACACAATAGAAGTAAGAAGTTCACTCTGAAACAAAGCTGGCAAATGATGGAAATGCTAGTAAAGCCAAGGTTATTTTTAAAAAATGAATCTACTAACGGTTACCATTAGCTGAGGTGGAGCACTGGTTCGTGACAGCGCCTGCACTTTTGCATGTAAGCGATGTTGATGCTGCATGTGCTCGAACTGTTGTAGCCTAGCAGCAAAGTTAATTCCATTGCAAGAGTTCCCAGCATCCTGGCTTACATCACCATCTTCATTTATATTCAACTCAGACATGTGCATTGTGGAGTAGGAGTTCCCAGATGATAATTGCTTGAAGTGTTCGCCACTAAACGAGTATGGCGGCACTGTTTTCAGTCGGGTTCTTAGTATCTTAAAGGCGGCACTTTGCTGTGTTTGTATGTCAAACAAACCATAGGTAAACAAGAGTCAGCCAACGCATCACAAGAGTGTTATCATTCACGATAGAAATGAACACCATTATGTCATCTAGGCATTATTTTTATGTCTCCTCTTCAGCATGGCATAGGCACAGGTTATTGGAAAGAAAAGCCTATTTGAGTATTTACTAGGCTGCTATCAAGTTCATCAGTTTGTAAATTTACATAGCTAATATTATTTGGCAGTGGTCAAGATCAACAAAGTTCATATCCATTAATAAAATCTAAATTTCATCGTCTAC
Source organism: Sechiopsis laciniata (assembly GCA_037833695.1). NCBI lineage: Eukaryota > Viridiplantae > Streptophyta > Magnoliopsida > Cucurbitales > Cucurbitaceae > Sechiopsis > Sechiopsis laciniata. The sequence goes on from JBBMKA010000003.1 coordinate 10,674,111, forward strand.
AGTTGGTAAAATGGAACCAACAAAATTAATAATTAAGGCTCCGTTTATAACCATTTGATTTTTTGTTTTTCTTCTTTTTTTTAACTAGTGTTTTCAAAGTGCAAGTTTCTTGCTTTGCGAGAGACAATAAAAAGGCAAGGCCCGAGTGAAGAGAGGTGCAACAAATAAATGTATAACTAAATCATCGAACATAAATTGATAGTTAAAACATATTTGTATTCCCATAAAATTTCAAATTCATACAAAATAATACTAAAAAGTAAAAAGTAAAATAATAATAAATCACACAAATTATGTTATTATAAAATATACCATACATATTTAATTATTATTTGTATAAAAAAATTAAAATTAACCAAAAGTATAAAAAAGCAAAGATTCTACATCAAATAACTCGAATACACACACATATATATTTAAAATAACCATTAAACAAATTCAGTATCCTTATTAAAGACTTTGCAGCGTATGCCTTGGCCTGAGGCGAAAACGAAGTTGGGCGCAAAATAGCGAGGAAAGGCGAGTGCCAAATTGAAGAAGCTCGCCTTGGCTATTTTAAAGGCACAATACCCGCTTATGTGCAAGGTGATGGCCTTGAAAACACTCCTTTTAACTGATCGAGAAAGGAGGTTTAGATAATAACTTAATGCATGAAGAACACAGTTCTAAGATCGAAAGACTTAGAATTTCTTTAGAAGTTGTAAAAGGAATTAGCTTACAGTTTTGCATGTCAATGGATCTAGATAAGATAAAGAATATCGATATCTTACTAAGCTAAGCTTGAAAATGTGCTCGAGAGAGACACATAAATGACCAGTGTTCTGAACTTATGAAATATTGTAGGTTTTTATTGCATTCGGTTTAATTCATTCATAAATAAATTAGTGAAATCAACTCCCTAAGAAACTTTTCCAATTGTTTTCTCATTTACTTTAGTTTCCTTTTTCTATTTTTTTTTTATAGGAAACAGTTTTCTTTTATCTTAATTCAATCCCATCACGTTTCAAAAAATAAAATTCAAACACATCACATATCTTTCTCTATTGAATTCTAGTTTATCTATGGTATTTAAGTGAATAGAAACCCAATCTAAAAACAGTATCCATAGTTCACTTATACACTATATTAACACTTGACCCGTACATGTGGTTAGATGAATTTTCGCACACCATAATCCATATTTAGTAAAGCGGAAAGATACATTGTCAATTTGTCCCCATAATAACGTTAATAAGGTTAATAAAGGAGCAACTGAAAATTAACAAGACATACCTGGGGAAGTAACATTAGAAGACCGTACAATGCTTTTAGCAGCCATATGTATCTTCCAGGCTCAAGAAGCTGCAAAGATCCAAAAGATATCCCAATCAAGAAGAAATAAACAATCCCATATATAATTCTCTATCCACACCATCGTCCGTGAGTTCTTCACAAGACTACGTTTAAAATTTAATAGTTGAATCTTATGTTTGTTTTATATATTATTCTTGAATCCTTCATTAAAACTTCATTTGTTTCCATGAAAGGAAGGTTAATAGTTGATCTTTGGTGCGCCTTGCGCCTTAATGCGACTGGAACCTTTTAAAAGGCTACTTCAGCTACTAATGATCAGTTATATGATATTAGATTAAAAATAACACTAGTACTCCATTCTATTTGATTCATTTTCATTAAAAAAAATAAATATCACAAATGGAGCATATCCATTTTCCTCTCATGCTCCTGAGATCAGGCTTGCTTTCTTATAGGCTCTAAGGTAGTTCATTCGTTTTTTTCTAAAAGTAGTCTCTTATTCCCAAAAAAAAAAAAAAAAAAGGAAAATAAACAGGCAGATACAAAAATTAATTTCTTCATCTACTAATCTGAATCGAAATGATATGAAGAGAAAATGATGAAATTGCAAGCAACTACTAAAGAATATCATTTCAAATACGCAATAGCAAAGTGAACTATATTGTCATTCCCACCTGTAATCTTAGATAAGTAAAGACTGGAGTCTCCAGAAGACGAATCAATTTATCTAGCTGAACTAAAAATTTCACATTAATATCTTCCTCCACCAACGAGTGAATCACTGCACTAGCATGTTGGTATGTCTGCCAAGAAAAAATAAACAAGAAAAAATAATTGGTATCTCTGATTTAAGAGCAATATTTGGGTCCTTACCGGTAAGGACCAAAGCCCTCCTTACTCACATTTATAGCCACAAATTTAAGCCATTATCCATATTTTTCTAAACTCAAAAAGAAAAAGAAAAATTTGTGGTCATAAATATGGGTAAGGAGGGCTTGAGTCCTTACCCATAAGGACCCAAATATTACTCCTGATTTAAATATTGAGACAGTTAGAAATAGAACTGAAGTCTTAACCCATTCAAATGCTACCTGTGCTAATAAGCAAAGACTTAAAATAGCCATCGGAGAATGACACCATGAAGCATATAAAGAAACAAAAAGGTCCTTCCCGGCTGCATGCACCAATGATTTCTTTACAAGATCTCGAAGACCAGATAACTCAGAGGAAGTTAGCAAGATAAAATTGAGTGCCTGAAAAAAAAAAATCACTGAAATTAACAAAAATAAGATGAATTAGCGAAAAAATATATTTAACTAGGGAAGGAGGGGGTGGTCGTTCAAATAAAACTGGAATTCAATCACGATGTGTAATTTAGGGCTGTGAATTTGTGAGGGGGGAAATTGTAAGAATTCAGCACCTTTGTTCTGACATTAGAAAAGGTGTCTTGAGACAAGGCTCAATGATGAAAGCATATTTGAAACCACCCTCTTGTATCAGATATGATTCTTATTCCACCATTAGTAATGTAAAGAACAATAAGCAGTACAGAAAATTCCTAAATAATCAAATAACTGTGTTCCCAAACACGCCCCAATATAGGCAATTAAACTGCATTCGCTTATGTTTGGCTTCGAATTGTGATGGTTACAATATCTGTTATGAAAACGGCAATCAACAATCAATAAGAAAACAGAAAAAGCGTAAAAGAAGAACAAATAGAATTTACGTGGTGCACTAACGGTGTGTTAGCTACATCCACAGACAGATGAGAGAGCGTTTTATTAAGGGGGCAGCGAATTACAGAATGTCGATCTCATGGGGGCTAGGGTTTTAAGAGAGTTTATATAGTGCACTTTCATAAAACCCTATTAAAGAATAGGTCCAATTACATAAAAGTCCACATACGAAAATAGAAACCCCCACTCATTGACCGGGCAGCAAAACTCCTGACTAAGTAATCATGGGACATCAAACAGTTCAAGGCATATCTCAACAAATATCGATGATAGAGGAGGTGCTCCTAAGTTGGCCATTTCGAGAGTAGGCTAGAGTTTTGTGGCACTCTAATAGTTTCTTTGCTATGTTATGCGGAGATTGACTAGAGAAAAACAATAGGATTTTTAGAAAGGTGGAGGAATTTAGTGATCAGGTTTGGGAGTTGGTGATGATAAATGCCTCCGTTTGGGCATCATACCAGGCCTTTATTCAATTATAATCTTGTTTGTTTAAGGATTAGTTAAACTGGAGTCCGAGTAGTTTTTCAAGGATTTCACTTTTGTTCTGTCGGGCCTTTTTTTTTAATGCTCTTGTTTATTCTTTCATTTTATTTACTGAAAGCTCAATTTCTTGTCTAGTCAGGAGGACTTGGAAATTCTATTGATCGTAATTAAAACAAAAATCATGCCTTACACTGCATGTCATGTAAACCTTGGCATTATTACATCCGCAGTTCGATACCTATGCAAGGTTTATAAGTAACACAGAAATAAATTGCATTGATGAGATAGCAACCTGAACCATAATAGAAGCAAAATCCAGATCTGATTCTCCTTCCAAAATTGTAGAAACCTCTCGGTAGACCCGTTCAGCATTTAAAAGTACACACAATCGGCGTATTATCAATGCACCACGCCTAAATAAATGATAGAACGTGTATTTTGTAAATCATAAAATCAATATAATCAGCATTTTGTGAGCAGCAACAAATAAGCAGAGGAGAGGGAAAGAAACCCACCTCTCCAGTAGAGAATTATTGATCCGAAAGTTTTGCACTAGAAAGACAACGAGTTGGCGAAAATGTTGCTGATCTTTTGCTATGCAAGCATGAACGTCAAGAACAAGGAGCACCACCTAGGACAGAGTCCAATATAAAACTGTAAGTTTTTTTTTTTTTTATGAGAAACAAATACTTTTCATTGATATATGAAAAAATAAAGAGTCTATGTGCCAATGATTAAATAAAGTAGTAAGATCATAACTACAGAAAAGGGGGAACGATGGCACCAATATAACCCAAGATGTATCGTAGAGTCAATAAGTTTTTTTTTTTTGAAACAAGGGTAACCACGCCCGTCCCTAGACCAGGCACCAGAGACATCAAAGAGTAATATCACAGGTGAATCTCGAACCCGAAACCTTGAAGGGAGCATATCTTCGAAGCCCAAGTCTTCAACCACCGAACCACCCGATGTCCAATATAAAACTTTAAGTTAAGCCGCAGAAGCTAGGGAAAATATGAATTGAACCCCAATAAGGCAGACCTTAAACAGCTAATTTTAGATACCAAAATTAATCTGAGTAATATAAGTCAGTTATCAGCACATCAAATGCTTTATCAACCTTTTTTTTTTTGAGAGAAAATGCTTCATCAACCTTAATCTTTCATGGTTACATCATTCAGAATCTTTTAATGCAACAATGATTGGGATTAAGACTGGTAATAAAGATAAAAATTTAACCAGTGAGTCCAATGAATTCATTCTTTTCTTTAAAAGTAACAATAACAAGAACATATGTTAAAATTGCTTATACAAAACATCAATAAATTTATTTTCCTTAAGAAAGCAAATTGTTGAAGTGTTTTAACATATTCTGAAATAAAGGACGGCAACGCTAAGGTTTTAACTAATGTAGAGACCAGAAGATGGCATGACCACAAATTAAAATTACCCTGTGTGGCCAAACCTACAAGATGATGAATCAGAAAGTAATAGATATTTGGAACCAACATAATGCGTTACAAACTAACATGCATAATAAAAAAATTTAAAAACAATTGAAGAGAAAATGGACAATAAAGGACATGAGAGATGAATATTGAAGACATAAAGTAAAATCTTGAGAAGAAACGGTTACATCATCAGAAGGATCAGATAGGGCTTGAAGAAGGATCTCAAGTATATCATCCAAATAGAACAAGACCTGTCCAAAAACGAATGAAGATTAACTACCCATAAGAACGCACCTAAAATATAGAAAAACAAGAGAGTGAAAACAGTAGACGGACTAATAATAATTACAAGGAACAATCTAACTCTCTTGAGCCAGCTCAAATGCCCAAAAACACTGCTGATGAAAACAAAAACAAAATAGCACAACTTTGAGTGTGTTCTTGGAAAAATAAGTAATGATATGTCATATTAAAGTGTGATAACTGATCATGGTATATTTGATCAATTTCCTTTTTTTAGTTCAACAACATCAAGGATTCAAACGCGAACCCATGCCCTCTTGGTTCTAAACTGCATTTTATTTTGATAATAATAGAGGATAAAGATTAGGAAAAATCGAATGGAGAGGTCTATCCCCCACCCAATTGTCTTCTCAAAAGAAAGTGAAAGTCGTCTCGTCTCCCACTTGAGACTTGGGAGACCATAAAGTGAGAATAGAATGGATACTCAATCACAATGCCTCTCCATATATTTCTAGAAGGGTCATGCCCCCATATGACTTCTCTTTGAAGGGCAAGAGATCGTACTTACTCATGATTACCTTGAGCCAAAAAGTGTCGGGTTCTTGATGAAACTGCCACAGGCATTTTGCAAAAATGGGTCAGTTGCGAGGTTTCAGATTGCCAATACCCAAACCCCCAAGTTCAACCGCTTTTGTGGCTTCATCTTACCTAACTAGATGACTACCCCAGCCATCTCCCATACCCTTCCACAAGAAATGACTCTCAATTTCTTCAGCTGCTTACCGACCACCCCTCTGGAATCATGAAAAAGGAAAATGAAATAAGTAGGGATATCCTTTAAGATGGATTGTTTAAGTCTCAACGAAGCACCTTCGCTAATTTTTACAAACCTTATTCACCACATGCTCCAAACACAAACTAGACCTAGGAGACTGACTGAGGAAACTCCCCCACCTCAAAACCTACCAAGGCAGCCAAGCTGTCCAGCTTTTCATTCTCACTGTTTATACCCAATATCTGTAACTTGCTCTGAGATATCTTCAGAAAAACTCTAATAGTGCTCAAACTGATAAACCGATTTTTCTTACCTGAATAGAAGAACAAGATATCATCACCAAACTAAAGATGAGATTTTGGTGCCCAGTATGAAAACATTTCACCACTCTCGAATCCACCCCCACGAAATAATTCTACTAAGCACATCCACCATTTTTTTGTAGGAAATAAAAACATATTCATTGATTGGTCAAAATGTTACAATGCCTATCGAAACAGAGAAGAAATGGAGGAAGTCGAAAATAATGACCAAACAAGGAGCAAAAACTAAGTATAAATTGGGTTTTTGGTTTATGAGCAAATTGTGTTAGGCTTCAATGACAGATCGACAGTAGGAAAAACGCAACAAGTTTCCATCTTGAAACTTGGCCATTTTTTAACAATACATGGTCAATGACAAACTAAGTTTAAATTTAATTCGAAAAGATCAACTAAGTACACTTTTTTTATATATCCATGAGTGTTCGGCCGTCCGAGTACCTCAACTATTCTCAAGGGACAATGTTCTGACCCTACTACATATGATTGTCAATGAAACCCATAGAATTCTAGATGGCCACCATGAATTGAACCCATCACCTCTTGGTTTCCAATGTCCTCTAGTGAGTAAACTGTTTATTTCAAGGAATGGAAACATCCAACTTTTAGAAAGTTGAAAACGTCTACAGTTTCTAACTTTGGTACCATACAAGTAATAATCACATTTTATGACTTCAGAAAATGTATATACAATTTCAATTGCCATCACACTGAAAAATCACCGTCCTATGCAGGCAGCACACTGCATTTATCTAGAAATATCAGACTGATGACGGGACGTTATCATTTGCCACCGTTATGTCTGGATAACCCCAGTAACAAATTGAAAGGTCTACTTGCTAAGAGACTAGAATAAAAAGAAAAGGTAATAGCAAGATCAAATAATATAATTCAAAGGATAAGAGTTGGGTTAATTGATATGTTGAAGACAACACGTCAGACAAAAAAAATGGACAATGATAGTCACCTCAGTTCGATGTCTGTCTAAAAGTGTTGACATCCAATGCAATGCTTCAATCCTAGTAGCCTCATGTTCACTAGAGAGTTGTCTGATTAATCAACAGAAGCAACAATCATGAAAACGTACTCATGAGTCATGACAGCAAAAGGCACATCAAATAAAAAAATCAACATGGCTGCTTGCAGGAACACTACGATTCCAAACAGTGCCATTGCAGAAAAATACTTGATCACATTTTCTCCAAGGAAAGGGGTGGACGGAGGGGCAGGGGAAGTTGTACCTCCTAGCAATAGAAAGGATAGCACCAACATCAAATCCTTCAGATGGAAATGCCTTGATATTGCGAAGTTCTTCGTTTGTTTCCCGAGCAACCTTCAAAAAATATTGTAAGCAAATCAGTTGCATTAAATTCTCATAAAAACCATTCAAGTCCTCACCATGAGGCGTCAAAAAGGGGGGAAACTCTGTACTGTATCATTCAATATCTAAAGGGGCTTCAAGAGAGACTTTTGATACTCACTATACTCTCTATAGTCACATTTAGTCAAAAACAAATAACCTCTTAATAATTAAATATAAATTTAAAGGTTATCACCAGCTACATAATGAGATTTTATAATTGGAAATTCTATTTTTATGTGCAAGTTAAGAATCGTTTCAAGTAACAAAGAATAGAATAAGTTAAAGATTATTTTTTTTCTCCGAGTGTCTTTGTCGACTAGATGAAACAACCACTTGATCCTACTATATTTTGTTGTCAACTGGTAGAATATTAAATCCTAGGTGGTTTGAACTCATTTCTTGTAAGCCTTTTATTATTTACATGGATCTTCTTGACCGCTAAACATACTCAGGATAGTTAATAAATTAAGAGCAAAACTTGGGTAAGGGTTGGACCTTATTACCACATGTTTTTATTATAAAAATGCAATCTAACATTTCTCTCTCTATCAATCAAAGTCAATTCTTAAATATATATATATATATATGTGTGTGTGTGTGTGTGGCTCACAAAGGTAGTAAGTATATCCAAAATACTTACCTACCCTTATCCAAGTTTTGCTCATAAATTAAAGAATATCATAGTGATATTTTCTTTTAATAAACATTTAAAGATTAAAAAATAAATCATAAGATAACTAAAAAACAATTTTATGTGTTTTTATCTTTAAGATGGCAAAGCGTATTTTAAAATTTGAATCTTAATTTATTATTATATTTTTTAAATACACTTTGTGGAGTTAACTTAAAGATTTCCGCCATTACAATGACAATTGCTGGGCGTGTTCATTCATGTTTCTCTTATCTTGTGTCTTGTTCTTGCTGTAGTATTTTGGTCATTTTGTGTAACTCTCTGAACTTTACCACATTTCTTATAATATTATCGGAAGTATTTGCTGGGTATCTTGTGTGTGCATTTGATCTATTTGCAGGTTGATGGGTCAGGTACCTAACACTTTGATATCATTTCGTCCACATTAGTCATTCACACACAAACACCCACCCTAACTCTCAAGGTGAACCATAAATTGAACCCATAATTTTTAGGGTCCATTCGGGGTGTTTGTTTGTCAAATTAAAGGAGGATTTAGATTGAGCATTTACTAACTACTCTTCAAAAAACTACATCCAAACGAGTTTTTGTAACCACTCAAAATAACTCCTCATTTTTAACTACTCAAAATAACTCATCATTTCTAAATTCTAACCACTCATTTTTTATCATTCATTTCTAACTGCTCAAAATAGCTCCTCATTTCTAACCACTCATTTCTAATCATTCATTTCCAACTACTCAAAATAACTCATTTTAGAAATAACTCATTTTTAACTACTCATTAATCATTTCTAATCATTCATTTTTAACTACTCAACATAACTCCTCGTTTCAAATTCACATCCAAATAAGCTATTGTCTTAACTCCTCAACAAAAAAACCACATTCAAACAAGATTTTTAGTGCAACTCCTCCATAAAATCTACATCCAAACGAGCTATTACAAAAACTTCAATTTTCTAACTACTCAAAATAACTCTTCAAACTAACTCCTCATCCAAACACCTACCTGAGGCCTTCTTGACCACTAGGTCAATCCATAATGGTTGATGAGTCCTATATAATATATCTCTAGTTACTTAGTTTTAAAAAAATCTACAATTAAAGATAATGGAAAACAAACATAAAATGAAAAATATGACATACAGGATGAAGTACATGACCTAATTCTGTGCATTGTGTGTTCATGGCCAAGTAACGATATAAAGGGGGAAGATAAATCCTACCACTCTAATCTTATCTTCTTTGTCAGCGATGGAAGGTAGAATAGCTCCTAGAATATCAGCATAATGAGGTACTAGTTGGTCTCCACCAAGTTTCACAAACTCATTGATCTGCAAATACAACAAAATATAAATTTAAAAAGAAAATGCACAATATTAAGAAATCTTTATCGATTCTTGGTAGATCTGGGAAGGAACTCATAGTAAAGTGAGACTAAGTCATGATTTATTGAATCTTAGAGAAATTATAATAACAAATGACGAAAGCTCAAGTCCAAAGTACCCATATAATAGCCGTCAAACGAGTAAATTCATCTGGGGAAGAAGTCCTTTGGACCAGAATCTCAGCCATTCGACCATAATCTACAGACTTCAAGAGTAGAACTGCTCGAGTCAGAAAAATATTAGATGAACAAATAAATTTTGTAGACGAAAGTAAAAAAAATAGAAAAAATCGATAGTAATATCAAAGCTATTTTTGCGTTTTCATGATAGAAGACAATTTATCATGTTATTTTTCTGATTTTGCAATTATTAATAGTATAAATGGGAAATTAATTTCCTTCTCATATAAGAAACCAAAATTATTAATTCAAAATAAGAAAAATAAAAAAGCCAGCAACATCTAGAGCCAAAGAGTTTACAAAAAGAACTCCAATTAGATTAATAATAAAGGATAAATATTTAGGTCATGCCACACCCACCTGTGTGCCAAAATATTGACCACATTTTGTTTTATTTAATTTAAAAAAATAAAATAAAGAAAAATAGAATATGGACCACATAGGTTGGGCATTAATAGTAGACGCATGACCTAAATATTTCTCATAATAAAAATGCCTCTGGTTAAAAATTGATTATAAAAGAGAGTAACATTTTGAAGTTATAAATCTAGTTATGGATACTCAAAGTTAGCTAAGAAATCTTACTGGAGAATTCTTGATCTCTTGGAGAAACTCCAAAAGAGCAGAATCGGCTTGTTGCCGGATTTCATGACTTGAATCACTCAACATATTAAACAAACCTGAGATTTATCATGGATTTGTAAATATCATAAATATCTAGTGGAAAGATCTTATAGAACTATTGCTCTTCAGATCCATTGACTCCACATTCAATAAACAATAGCGAAGAAATTTATATTAAAAGAAATGACATTTAACAGAAAAAATCACCATCAAGAAAATCAGGAAGAAAACCGAGCATATCAATATCTGGCACACTATCAAGCACAGTGATCCACCCAACCAAAAACTGACGTACATATGGATTTAGGACATTCATACGCTCCCTCAGCAAAGGAATAAACTCTTCGATGCTGAAGAAAGATAATGGAGAAAAGTATTAACATTTATTTCAAAACAATGCTTGATGTAATCTTCAAAAAAAAAATTGTTAAATCAAGTAGTTCAAAAAATGACGGCATACCTGAACTGGTCACTTTCGGTAACAATATCCTGTTTCATTTAATTTAAATTAGTTTAAAATGTGGGAAATTTTTCATTAAAACAAAGCACAATTCAAAACAGAGAAGTACGATACAAGACATCCTCCCTCAACATCTAAGAAGGTGGACGAACTTACATTAATGAGGTTGATAGACTAAATACAATAATAGATTGAGCCGAAGGCATAAATGTAAAGCAGTCCAATAAAAGAGCATATGTTTTGAAACAAGGGTAACCAGCCCGTCCCTAGGCCAGGTACCATAGATATCGAAGGAGTAATGTCACAGGTGAATCTCGAACTTGGGACCTTGAAGGAAGCATACCCTCAAAGCCCAAGTTTTCAACCACGGTGCCACCCCTTGGAGACGATAAAAAGGCATATGTGATACAAGATCCAAAGAAGGCAACTTATTGTATTCTTCAAAAGTTCAGATGTTCTTCTCAATCCATGGTGAACCAAAGAATGTTTGAAACATGGAGTTCTTTTTTTTTCTTTTTAAACTTGTTGGTGTGGTGGGGCGTAAGCGAGTACCTTCACAAGACGGTCTAATAGATGTGCAGCACTTTGTACATTTGCATCTGAATCAGCTGAAAGCTTACATAAAGCATCAAATATCTGGTTAAAGAAAACTATAAAATCGCCTCTAACAACCTGCAGCAATAGAAGAACATATTCAGCTTAATCCCAAAAAGTACATTAACAGCTCTAACAATTCTTCTAACCTTTGCAATGTTGTATAGAGCTTCGCATGCATAATAACGTACTCTGCTGTCTTGATCAGAAAAAGAATTGAGCACGGGAGGTACAATTTGCTGGAAAGTTTATCACGTTAGAAAGAAAAACTATAATACAACATCGCCAACATGGAAGAAACAAAACAAATATATCTGATTCATGTAGCAACGATACAAGTTATACATCAAGGGAAAAAAAAAACCCCTTTAAGTTTTTTTTTTGTTATGAGAAACAGTAACTTTCATTGATAAAATGAATATTACAAAATAGCGTCAATCGTAACCTTACAAAAGATGGTGCCAATGAGCAAATAAGAAGGAAAGGTCATAGTTACAAAAAGGAGATAGTCTATGACTCCAATAAATTCCATTGTGTATAGTAGCTTCAGTGAGAGAGGCAAGGGAAATAAAAGCATCTTTGAATATCCTATTGTTCCTTTCCCCCCACCAATTCCAAAAAAAGGCAAAAACAATGTTTAACCAAAGAACTTTTGTAGGGTCTTTAAACGGATGCCCATCCATAATGCAAAGAAGGAAAGTCGGTATGTCACGGGGGCGCACAAAACTCCAGCCAAAAGATTCAAGGATCTGGTTCCAAAAACAATCAGCCCAACAGCAATGGATGGAAAACCCCTTTAAGTTACATCGCTTGAAGAGATAGAAGAAACGGAGCAAGTTTTATATATATCTTTTTCCCAAATTGTTATTTGGTATAAAGTCAGAATCTCTACAATTCAATATTTTAAGCTACAAGCTGATAAGTTTAGGACAACTATATCCATCTTCTAACCAATAAACTCTTCAAGAACAATTTAAGTAGACTAAGTACTTAATTACACGAAATAATGGAAATAGCCCATAGAAAACAAGTGATGAACTGAACTACAAAACTCAATCACGAAACAGCATAAGAATACACAAACCTCAAGATGTTGAGAAGCTTCAGAAGTCAAACCAACAGTAGCAGCAGCAAGTCCTATCAATCCTCCCTACAAGATCAAATTCAAAGCTTAAAATCAAGCAAATTCCAAAGGCTAAAAGGAATTTTTCTTTTTTTTTAAAAAAAAAAACAGTAAGGAAATAAAGAAAAATAAGGCCCCCTTGATAGTCATTTGGTTTTTGTTTTTGGTTTTTGAAATTTAAGCTTATTTTTACTCAAATTTCCTACCATGTTCTATCTTTGTGAATGCTAACCAAATTTCAAAAACCAAAAGAAGCTTTTGGAAGCTTTTTTTTTTCTCTAAATTTTGGTTTGGTTTTTTAAAATATATGTAAGATGTAAATATTCAAGTAAGAAAAATAGTGAACTAGATGTTGTAGGCTTAGATTTCAAAAACCAAAAACTAAAAACTAAATGTTTATCAAACAGGTCCTAAGTTTACACCAAGCACCCAAAAGTCTCGAAGGCAAACTTGAACTATCAGAAGCATTCATTTTCGAATTGACTCATACCTTTCTTTGATTAGCTTGAGGAGACAAAGTGAATTCATTTGTTAGCAGATTAATAACCGCCGTAATCTTCTCATGTTCTCCAGCAACCGTAAGTTGCTTAACAATTCCCTCAACCTACAAGACAATGCAACCCTTAAAAAATTACAAAAAATCAAAACCCTAGAAATGAAAATTAAAGAACTGGGTCAGAAAGTAAACCTCAAGTGCAGCGTTCTTCCGCTTCTCATAGAGTTTATCAGACAAATTTCGTAGCACGGATGCAGGCATAACAGAGTGAGCATCCGCCATTTCAGACCCTAATACCACTAAAACGAATTCAACTGATCAAAGAAACAAATTGGGAAATATCAATATCAAATTCGTTTTCGGATCTTCTCCTGCTCGAATCGAAACATTGCTGAGTGGAAATTTTCCCCGTAACAAAACTAGAAACAAAAACTGATGAAATTAAACAAAACCCCAATAATGGAACGGGAAAATCGGGATTAGAACTCGGCCGAATTCCAAGGAATTGATAGTGAAAATTGACGACCCAAATCTAATCCATTCAAATAATGAAGACCCAAATTGAAAAGAGAAGGAAAAATAATGAAATTAATTCGTCGAGAGGAGTTTTTCTTTGCTTTTTGGCCCCCTTTTTTTCTGGGTTTTCAAGGGAACTGACTTTATTTTATCAAAGACTTTTCTTTTCGTTTCTTTTCTTTTCCCTTTCTTTCTATTTTTTTTTTTTTTCTGCGTCTTTGTTTGGCTTTTGTGGAACTAAGTGTGGGAGGAAGGAACCAAGCAGTTGGGTGAGAGAATTTGGGGCACTGCCACTCTTCACTGCCAACCAAACGGACCCAATATCCTAAAGGCCTAATTTGATATATTTTATTTTTGAAACAACAGTAACCACGCTCATCCGCTCATCTCTAAGTCAGGTACCGAGAGATATCAAAGAAATGGAGACACGGGAGGTATCTACAAATTACTGTCTCAAGTGAGTTCGAACCTGAGACCTTAAGGAGTGCATACCTTCAAAACTCAAGTTTTCGACCACTTGGGACAAAGGCTTAATTTGATATATGAAAAAATATTTTTTTAAAAAAACTTAGGGAAAATATCTTTTTAGTCCCTAGGTTTGAAATTTAATTTCAAAATTGAACATTTTTACGATTGACATTTCAATAATGCTCACTTTTAGTATTTGAGACAACAAAATCGTTAGTTACGTATCATAATGTTGATTAAAATGATGATTAGATTAACTTTAAAATTTAATATATATTGATGAAGTGATTATTTTAATTTTTACGTGAATTTAAATTTTAAAAGAAAATAAATATAAAAGTAAATTAAACGGCACATAATTTTTTTAATCAATGATCAAATTAAAACTATATCCCAAATTTAGGACTAAAAAATTATTTTTCTCAAAAGACTTTTTACCTCTGAGATTTTTTTTTTTTTTTTTTTTTTGTTTGAACTTATAATTTCTTAGTTACCCGCTCATGATTTATTGGAGATATACTCATTTTGACCTTTTGCCTTTAGGGCTAAATCTTTTTTCTTAGTACAACAATGTGTGGAATGCGATCTCGGCCTGAGACAATATTTACTTTAGAGAAATTGATACTATATTGTTTATTACATCTTTATGTAAGAATTAGAAAGAAAGAGAAACTTTTTTCCACCTTATGAAGGAGTGCAAATTCTCCTTATGTGTTTAGGGGATGTATATCTTTGATTTCGTAGATTGCTTTTCAAGTATACAGCTCCAAGGTTAGATTTTTGGAGTTGTCTTTATTCTAGAGCGACTAAAGAAGAACGTTTCAAAGCTCTAACAGTACTTTCGAGTATATAGAACTATGGGAATCTGTGTTTGCATAATTTAGATGTTGCTCATGTAAATTATTTGCTTGTTTTAGTAGATAATCTTATTATATATCTCTATTAATTTGCAAGAGTTGTCGCCGGTGAAGCTTCTTAAGGGGATGTGGAATCGGGAGGGTCTTCAACGTGTTCTTATGTCTAGTGTCAATCACCTTCTATTCATCTTGGTGAACTTTAATATTATTATGGTTATCGAAAACATTAAAGAAGATTCTCAAAACTTTTGACTCTTCAAAATTAATTTTGTTGGTCGCTCACTTCTTGTGGAGGTGGACTCATTGTTTTGGAGGGACATATCTTCACTCATATATCTTCCGTAATTTTAGAGGATTGTAAATGTGTGGTTTTTGTTAGTTAATGAAAGAGGTTTGATTTATATATATATATATACACCGAACTATTATTTTGCCTACTTAAACAATATACATATAATCTTTTTTAATTCCTTTTTGTTAGTATATGACTTAAAGACTCAAAGTTTGAATCTCTTTCACTCGATATATTATTAAATTAAAAAATAAAATACATATTCTTCTTTTTCTGAAAATTCCCTTTTGTTAGTAGATAAATTTATTTTGAGATTGTTTTGTAAGTCATATGTCCTCCCTACTTGATACGAAAATTATTGAGCAGTGATTTTCTCCTAGAGTTAGTGGGCAGTACTTTTTTAAATTATGAGTTTCGCTCTTCATCTATTAGTTTTTTTTTTTTTTTTTAAACGTCCAAAAAATTAATCTTTCAAAATACAATAAAAAAAAATTATAAAATTATAAAATTATAAAAAAAAAAAAACTAATTAGTTCACAAAATTAAGAGTATATTTCGGAATGATTTTAGCACAATCAAAATTATTTTTGTTACGGCCAAAATCACTTTCATTTGAAAACAATGCCATTTGGCAAAGTGCATAAGGGAGCATTTGGCTTGCAATGCTAGGTTGGTTCATGTAGTTTGTGATTCTTGTGGGACATAGTTAATTAGAAGTATTTGATGCAATTTTATAACTTAAAAAATTGATTTTGTATTGCCTATTTTATATTTTTGCATAATTTTTTTTTCCACAAATATATCTTCATACATATTGTTTTCCCCAAATTTCCAGTACTCAATTAAGATATCAATTTTAAAATGTTATTCATATTTATCGAAAGAATTGATGGCGCGTTAATTTCATTCTTTTAATCCAGTTCAATTAAAGCAGTAGCACCATTTATGTAGGGTTTGTGATTTTCCTCTCTCAAATTGTATTAAAAAACGTTATTCATATAAAAATGAACGATTAAATAAATACAAAATTAACTATTCTTTTTATATGAATAATGTTTTTCAAGATTCAACATCTTAATTAAATACAAAATTGAAAGTTCACAAACTTATTATGATCAAATGTCTTAATTAGCACAAACCTGAAACTCACATAACTCCCTCTTAGTCTTGTTGATTCATTAATATTGGTGTCAACAACAACTCCTCTTGAGCTATCACATGTTATTAATATTTCAATGAATTCCACTCAAAATGTTGATCTAACGCAACTTATCGATGATAGTCGCAACATCGAAAGCTTTTAACTAAAGCACACACGTATATTTCGATAGTAGCCGATAGTAGCAAACCTTTTTCAATCGGTCCCCTTACGAGCACCATATAGGTAGAATACCAGCGGGGTAATGTAACTTAAAAACTATATTGTAATGTTGATGTAATGAATTAGAAATCAGAAGTTGGGTACAAAGTTCACGAGGCTTCAAAGGAAAACGACATCATAAGGGTTACTTTTGTTGGCTTTTTGGTGCACCAACCAAACTTTAGTTAAATGCATTAAATACACCTTTGTCCGTATTATTGTACGGAAAGAAAACAATAGATGCAAAAGGTAATTACAACATATAGTCTTGATTAGAGAAAAGTTGCATAATCCACTAAGATGTCATTAATGGATTTTTCTGTTACCAATAACAACCCTTATAACTTCACTCACTGTCAATCGGCTTCCAAACCTTCTTTCATCTTCTTTACTTGTCATTTTGATTCTTTTGCCTCATCCTTTACATTATAGTGTGTTTTGGCTCTAAATAAGAGAAATGAACCATTATGAAATAATCTAGTGGTTAAGAAATCAACAAAAACAATAGCTTAATAACATCTTAATATATTAGTAACTACGAGATATGTGGTACGAATCTCTAAATCATCTAGTTATTTAAAGAAAAGAAAATCTAGTGATCAAGAATGTCATAAGTAAGGTGATAGATTCATTCTATGATGCCTACCTCAGAAGTAATTTATATAAGTTTCTTTAATATCTAAATATTCTAATGTCAAACGGTCTGTCTCGTAAGAATAATTAAATTATAAATAAGCTAGCTCATGCACTCACGAAGAAAGTTGAAGAAGAACTTGATATCCTCTTAAGATTGTATAGAAGTGTTAGCCACAAAAATTAGGGTCCATAGGAAGTTCAACCAATAGTATAAGTGAAGTGTAAAGCATGAGCTCAATAAGAATTGGAGTTTAAATTAAGTTTGATACTTTCTTATCAAATCGAGTTTAACTCAACTATAATTCATAGGTATCCTCAACCAAAAGGTGGTAGATTCATCAAAAAGAAAAATATAAATTTATACTTATTCATAGAGGTTGCAACTTGTAACAAGTAAATAGAAACAAATCAGTCTTATTTTAGAGGGTCAGTTCCACCACCAAATCTAGACTATTTTTTTCAATAAGAAATCAAATCATCAGCTCTATAAAACATGATGATGACAATAATAATAACAATAATCACATCCAATGAAATAATAAGGCAAACCCATGCTCCATGTTTAACATGGAAAGTTTCCATCAACGAATCAAAGCTAAAAAAGACTTGTTACTTGTAACGCTCAATGGTTGCAACACCCCCGAATCGCTCATCTGTAAGACCTATGTTCGTCGAATGAAATTGAGCCCAACCATCACTGCCAAGACAGAACCCTACAGTTCTCCAGGCACTCAAAACGGTGCAAAAACAAACATGATAAATAGGTATGATAAGTAACAAACATTTGCACATAGGGTATTAGAAAGCCTGTCATTTTCCAGCAGGATATGCTACAACAGTCCAAACTTACCGTTGATGCCCAGCCAGCTACCTGTGTAATAAATTAACACCAAACGTATACTTCAAGTAAAGCAGTGGTGAGGTCTATAATTAAGAAAATGGCATATGATACAGTGCTATATCCGTGACAGTCCGGATCAACTTGTACACACCTCAACTATTGACACGAGACATAACATTAAACCTTAGTACATTTGAATGTCCATAAAATTTCAGGTTTCCACTAAGCCACTCGATGATGGTTGATGCAGTGTTATTCTCTATTTATTATATAATAGTACTCGGGATATAAAATTACCTGTAAATACAAAATGTTTCTTATGCCTCGTTATCACATGAAGATCGGTGGAACAAACCAAGAAAATCATGATAGATTTACATGCATCAACACGCCAGCACAAGTAGGTAGTTTCTATTATTTAACATTACATTGCATCATTAACTAAATTTTTATAATATTACACTGCAGCCATCAAGTAAAGGGTTACAGAAGCCACTTCAGCCATGAAAAATCTACCCTTGAATCTTGAAAAAATCAATTGAAACCTCAAACATTTGGTACAACATATAGCTCATATGGAACAATGATATATCAAAATTGTCTAAAAGAAAAAGAACTAACTAGTGACTCTTCAAGCTCCTTAAAGCCTCGAAAGACAGCCTCGGTTTGGTTTTGTGGAAGGGCTAATCGACGAACCTCAGTCATATATCTGTGACAAAAGTTTGGCGGTAAAGACATTGAATATCTTCCTTATAAAAAATCTGATACATAAATTTGGATAAAATCAGTTTAAAATCTCCTAGTAAATCTTTGTGGTCCCTTGCATTTTGTCCTAGGGGTAGTGAAGCCTCCCCAAGAGTTAGTTGGTTACAAACCACACACATAATGGGCCGCCATCCCAGTTACAAAAATAATATAATAGTAATAAGAATAATGATTTTTGAAATAATATAATAATCAATTACTTGCCAATTTCCGAATTATTGCAAAGAAAAACTCCAATCAGAAGTTGACAAATAAGATTCTTTTCTTTTATTCCCGTGTGTGTCAAAGTCATCATAGGCAAACCTATAACGAGACAAATCTTCTAACCCACATTTGATTGTTAAGAAAAATATTAAGAAATTAATTCTTAGGTAAGTGATCACCATGGATTAAATCCATAATCTTTGTGTCCAAGCTAGCTTAGGTACACCTAGACTATTATTACGAGACAAGCGGTCTGACACACATTTAGTTGTCAAGGAAACTAATAAGAAATTAATTCTTGTGTTTGTGATTAAACCCATATTCTCCAAGATTTTCTTAACCACTAAAATAAGATTCAATTTATCTAAAAATTAACAAGTATTACAAGGAAACTTTTATAAACAAAATGAAAATCAACAAGCAAAGGAAAATCTGACCTGTTGGAAGCACTGGCTATCTTGTCCCGAATACCTTGGTTGGCAATAGCTATTTGATCCAAAGAGTACTTTCCAACAAGAACTAGAGATGCTGAAGTTGCACTTCTACCCACAGTCTGTGAAGATATGGACATAGCCCACTCATGGAGTACCACTAACACAGATTGGAGAAGGCGTAACCTGAGTTTTGGTGATGGCAGAATTGCACCATTCAACAACAATTGATCATAAGCGTTCAATACCGGCTCCGTTGCACCTTTGCAAACAGCAATAAGGGCTCTAGCAATATCGTCGTTCCCGATAGATTCGACACCGGAATCCAATCTCTCCTGTATAAAGACACATGTTACAACAAGAAAGAGCTGATACTATGGCTATAGCAACAACATCATGAATACTAATAGAAAAGGCATAACGATTTAATAACCAATCACAAAATATCATCGAACATGTCTACTTCATCGCACACAACCATACCAATGCAGCCTTCTCAAGATGAAGGCAAAGAGTCTCCAAAGGTAATCCAGCCCCATCGCCAGGGTAAATGTGGAAGCCGACCCTTTTTAATACTGAACAAGCTTCAGCAATGCCACCCATAGAAAGAGACTGGTCAATTAAGCGAGCCCAAGTTTCTCTGACAATACTAGTATCGTCTTCGGAAGAATAGTTTGCAAAGTACAGCATTTCTAAACATATCTGAAAACCACAAAAAGGAAAATCATTGTCAGACAGAATAAAGAACAACAATCCTTTTCTCTATTCTCTTTTACCCTTCTCTATTTTTCGATAGGCTGTAATGTTCAATCTATCGATAAAATGTTTTGTTTCCCAAGTATAGCTTGGTTTGTGGGAGAGGGGTTTCTCACCCCTCTGCCCTTAGGCTGTGTCTTCTTTTGTGATTAATACATCTTGGTTTCTTTTTAGAAAAAAAGTGAAATAAAAGCATCCTTTTCAATGAAGTAAAACAGACTAAATATAATTACCTCCCATAGCTCAAATGGAACAGCATATTCATTATATAGCTGAGTTATAGTCATCAACTCCAAGGAGAGCTCTTTGGCCTTTTGCCGAGCCAAAGAAATATTGGATTTATCTGTGATCATTTCATGTTGGACAGAATCAGATGTACTTGGCAGGGCTTCTATTCTTGAAGCAAAAGCCTCCAGCTCCTCCTTAATTTTCATCTGGAAACGAAGAACAGCAAGTTTCCCTTCAAGCTGTTCAAGCAATCCATTGTCTAACGAATCAGGGGTAGATCCTGCTAATCCCTTGCTACTGTTCGCATTCTTTGCTTGTAGAACTGCATTGCTCAAGTATTGGCACCTGGGAACAACAAATAACTTAAAATAAGTACATAACCGAAACGTCTCCAAGAAAAGCTCTTTTATGCCAAAACAGTAGTTTCAAGGAATCTCAAAATTGGACAAGACTTGAAACCAAACGCTAACTTGGCATTTTAGCAGTCTAACAAAAGCTACTAAGCTCGGAATGACACAAAAACCAACCACAATTTTACATGATATGCACAACTACATTATTAAATTTTCTTCTTTTTTTTTCTTTTTTATGAAAAGGAAGTATGATCTTTCATTTATATAGTAAATAGCTACAACTTAAGTGTAGGTAATGGAAAAACCAAAACAAAGCACAACACTCAATCCCCTTTCTCTACATTTCACAATCTCTTGTGCAACCTGAGAGTGGGTTGCACAGTATGACAGTATGGCCTTTCATTTATATAGTGAATAGCTAAACAAAGTACAACATATATCACCTTTCTCTACATTTTGGAATCTCGTTATCATAGAAAAATAAAAATAAAATACAGTTCATAATCTCCTGTGCAACCAAGGTGAAACATTGCATAGCCTTTTCTTTCTAAAAAAAATGAAATAAAATTAAAAATTTCAAAATAAGCATCTCTTTTGGGCCAATAGTCTACACTCTGCAAGACTATTAGCTTCCGCTTGGTGCTCTTTGTCCAAAAATTAGTTTACTGTTCTTAATATAATGTTTTTACTTTCTTACACACTCACTCCTTTGTGGAGCTTGTTTTCCTAGTCTCCTAGAACAATGGTCTCTCATCTATTCAATGAGAAGTGTTGTTTATTGTAAAAAAAACCTTAGAAATAGAGAATAATCCATAAATGCTTATAAATAAAACTCCACATGAACAGCCCTCTGGAGACATGACATCCCAAGACCGGATGGCCCTTTCCCAAGTATGCCACAAAAGAATCAAGAAATGGTCCAAAGAACTTCCCGAGCAAAAAAACTAGCAAACTAAAAGACTACATCCTTATCACTATGTGATTCTTTGTTGTTGGAAAAATGCAGAGTATTCCATCAAGCTGTTTTTTTTTTTTTTTTAGTTCAACAAGTGGGGGTGAGAACCTATAACATTTTGGTCAAGGATATGATCACGTGACCTCAAACAGTCGAGATGCAGGTTGACAATTTTCATCAAGCTATAAAACTCCCACACTAGTCTTCATTGCATTTCTTCAAAATAAACTGTGGCCTTCATTTTAAACCTTTGACCACATCATAAATGTTCATTACTATTTTAAACATACCCCGACATTCAAGTTATAACCAAACTTTCATCGATGGAAGTTTACGTTTCCTATAAAAAAAAAAAATCTATCAAAACAGACTGTAAAAATTTTATTGTCAAAGCATGTTATGATCTTATAATTGATTGACCATATAAATAGAATTATTTTGGTAGTCACTCAAAAGAAGTAAGTGTTAGGAATTTATACCTCTCCTCCAAAGTAGGAACATCCCCAGGATCAGATGAGCGTCTACCAGCTAGTCTTAGCAAAACATGAGCAGCAAGCAAATGTTGCCTCTTCATAACATAGTATCGAGCTAAAAGATCAAAAAACTTCGCTTCATTTGATGCACCACCTGCTCCAGACTGACCAATTGGAGAAGCTCCAGCTGTTAAAGCTGAGACAGCTCGAACCTAAACCATGTAATAGAAAAGTGACAACTATGTTAAACCAATAAATATGCAAAAAGAATATATTCTTTTTATTTTTAGAGAGTGATTTGAAACTACAGCTACTGTCCAACTCTGTACAATTTCATAGCTTAAAAAACTGGTGTGGAATAGTCAGTTCTAAGCTATTTCAAACTCGTGACCTTTTCTTTTGCTATTAAATGTTTATTTCTACTTGTACCATATCATGGATCATAATGAAAATTTTCAGCATCTTGATTGAACAGGTTAAATGAAATACATTATATAATCTCAACCATCAATATTGAATACAAATGGAAGCTAATAACATGAAAAGAAAAGCCAAACCTCTTGTATAGGATGCCGCCCAGCATTTTGTAGGAAAGGTACCAAATCTGGTCCTCCATACTCTAACAATTCATTGTCAAGCCCTAAATCAATCATAGACCGGTACAAGTGTTCATGGAAAATTTTGTCCGGTGACTGAACCCCAAGCTGAACAATCTGGCAAATATATTTACTGCGTGATGCCATATCAGGAATTGACCTGGAAGCAGCAGGCTTCAAAGGAGACCCAAACTCCTTCTGTGAGACATCGCCTTTAAGTGAACGCAGAGCACTAATAATTATCGCATAGCACTGTTCACGTTCAGAAAGGGCACGTTCTTGAGCAGCCAAATCAATTTGATCATTAAAAGCATTGCCTGCAGAGTCAAGAGCCTGGGCCTTCTGCAAAGGCAAACGAACCACAGCTTCATAGAATCTGGAATAGCCACTTCATATTATTAAGTCTTACACCAAATTAATAAATACTTCCCAAAAACATACATATCAGCATTCGAAAATAAACTGACCTCAAATCCTCAAAACGTTTGCATACAGTTCGTAAATCCGCAGATTCTGGAATTTTACTCAAACAATTATACGCTTCCCTAGCAAGATTTTCTTTCTCCATTGGGTCAAGAGTCACAGCAGCTCTCTCCAAACACTCCACGGCTAAGAAAAATTTATAGTCAGACTCTTTAAAGTAGCTTGGACAGCCCTCCCTTAATTTCCCACTAATGTCATCAACAGTTCCCCTGCCATCAGGACCAGTATAGTACTGGCAAAGATAAACACGTCAATTCAAGGAATCTGGTCCAAAGTGAGATATAATATAGCAAAACCTTCTTGTTGAACTTAAAATACTACCTAGATTAATAGAAGGGATTACATGGTCTGGATTGGGTTGGGTAAAGGGAATTTTTTGGACCAACCCAAACTTTAGGGTTGGTCAATCTGTCAACCAGTCAAACTCTATGTATTACAGCAACCCAACCCATATATTTTTGGGTTGAGCTATCGGATTGTTAACATCTCATCTTTCCTCTTTAAAGTCAAGCCCATAAGTGTACAAGAAATCAAGAAAAAATGCATAATACTAGACTCAAACCCAAGTTATTTATCTTATTAATGCATACTCCTTACCAAAATGCTAAGAATCTATCTAATAAAGTTATAGACCAACCCAACTCAAAGAACATTCTAACCCAACTCAACCCTTACGATTTGGGTTGAGTAGCTCAGGTTGCTAGGGTGGTTTTTTTGCACATCCTAATGATAATGAGGCATACAAAAAACGGAAGCCAACACAAATCAACATAACCTCCAAAAGAAAATAACAATAAAAAATATGACAACAAATATTAGAGGAAAGTCACAACACCAGAATAATGATAAATAAAAAGAAAAATCTTGGAACCAAAAGCCCAAAAAAAGAAACAAAATAGGCAGGAAAATGAAATTTATGCTACATTTTGTCTACATCAAATCGCCTTCTTGTACTCCTTATAGAGAGCAAAGGAAGAAGGAGCATCCACAAGTCTTGTTTCTTCAATAAAAAAGCTTTAATGAACAAGAGGATGAAATTTATGCTGGTAACTAAGTGTACTAAATTATTAGCTACTTCCATTTTGAACTAGAAGAAAGCCATTCACCTGCATTAGAGCAGATATAAGTCTTGTAGCAAGATTATCACCCTCTTCTGCACAAACAAGCTGATGAAAAGTCAATTGAGCTATTGACTGCCTAAAACTATCATCCAAGCCCTGAACCAAGCGTGTTAAGTGGTGTTGTGAAAGAAGCTGAAGCAAAAATAAAGCTTCGGCAGATCTAAGCAGCAGTTGTCTTATACATTCCATTGCCCTAACCTGCAGTTTAACAAGCATACAATCATGAAAAATGAACAAAGTAAATACATATCCTAAGAAGAAAAGGCCTCAACATGTTGCTGCAAATTTAAACTACCTCCATGGCAGCCAACTCAGCTGGACTATAAGGTAATCTCTGCCTTTTATTAGAAGTTCCAGTCCCAGCAGATTCCATGCTTCTTGAGTATGTACCAAAAATGCTTTTCACCATATTCTGATCACCTGAAAAAATATCTGAACCACTACCATAAAGAATAGAACCTGTAACGTCCCCCAAGCCAGCTACACAACCATAAAGACCTCTTCTCTGGTTCCTTCTCGACCTTAGAAACTTTTCAAGAGCACGGAGCTTGTTCTCAAGGATTTGCATGGCTCCAGTAGAAAGTCTACATAAAACTAGTCCATCGTGGGAAGTGTTCGTAGAATTTGAGATACCTTTAACAGCCATGACAGGAAGTTCCCAGAGTGGGAAAAGCAATCTTGAAGAAAATAAGCAGAGCCCTTCATGTGCACCTGAAAATACTGGCACAGCCTCCTGAGCAACCTGACCCATGCTAAACCCAACAGCAGCAATTCTTGTGTTAGACAAGGCACTACTGCCTTCAAGCTGAGGCATTCCAACAATTCTTGGATCCTCGAAAGCTTCACCTGCCTTGTCTGCAACAATATTAGTTATGATACTTTCACAGTGGATAATCCTTGAAGCCAACATTAGACACATAGCAGCTGCTTCTCCAGCTCCAAACCTTTTGAAGAAATCTTCTAAAATTGATCTTGGCGAATTAGACTCAAACAACCTTCTCAAGATATCTACGGGCCTGTTGAAAGCTATCTCCATCATGCCCATGGTACTGAATACAACAACTCTCCTCCTAGGTAATATATGTTGGGTAGATAGATCTCCTCTTGCCCACAGTTTTCCAACTGCTTTTTCACTATGCTCATCTAAGAAATCTGACCCCCCAAATTCAATCTGTGAATATAAAGACTGCATGGTGGCTGCAGCATCTGGTAAGGGTAAGACATCTGCTACAAAAAGCATTCGACCTTCAACAGGAAGGGAAGAAACAGTTTCCCTTAAAGCAAAAGAAGTCCTTGCATTTAAAGACGATGAACCAGAAATGGAAGATTGTGCTACTGGATCCTTGCTCACAAGGAGAAGTGAAGATACAGTAGGTGGTGATGAATCAGAGAGGACAAGAGTCCCAGCAGAGTAAAATGCTGTCTCGACCTTTGGCAAAAACTCTTCATTTTGAGGTCTACCAGGAACAGAGTTGGCACCAAATGTCAGTCCTCCACCAACACCTAGAGGAGGAGAAGGCCTCGTAGCAACAACTTTCAAACAACTTGGGGTTTGGTGGCTGGAACTATATGCACTCAAGTTTCCATTTGATGGCGAAGTCGTTAAATACATCCTTCTACCATCTGATAGAACAGCTAGAAGGTGTAACGACTTTGACTCAAGCGTAGATAAGAGTGAAATGCAGACAATAGATGGCATTGATGATCGACTCATAGCTCTAGGTCCTTTTGACTGGCTACCTCCATAAGAACCATTTCTATGATTGATCAAATTTCTTTCTTCCACTACTTTCTTGAGCGCTCCATCACCATTGGGTCCCAAAACAAACACTTGAACTTTCATTTCCTCAGTTCTTGCATATAAAATGCATCTTTCACTATCATAAATCATTTCAACTATGGGATCGACAGCTCCAAATTTGAATACATTTGGCACAACCCATCTGCAAATGCCAGGTGCTTTTAGGTTAGGGTAAAAACCTAAAAATTTTAATTACGTCAAAAGAAGTAAAATACTGTTAACAGTTTTTTTCGACCCCCTCTCTAAGCCTCTACCAATGAGGTTGCCCCTCGGGACACTGTGAACATACTCATTACGTGATAAACTTATTGTTAATTTATGTTTACATTAATATTTTATCTTTTTATTCATTGAAGAATTTGAGTTCCATCGTTTAACACTTTTTCAGATAAACACAGCACTATTGTATCAATTGGAGTGATTTAATGGGTACTTAGTTTAATAGAACACCTTTTTCCAAAAAAAAAATAATGTTGCAAGGGAAAGAGAGATTGAATGTCCAACTATACAAATTTTAAAAAATTAATTAATTAAAACTTAAAAAATTAAATTGTTATTTGTTACTTCATATAACGAACAAGCTAGCATACACAAATGCAAAACTGTAAAAAGGGAGGCCACAGTTATCAGCTTTTATGAATTTAATTCCAAGATATTAGATACCTTGATATAACACTTCCTAAACCAGAAGTAAGGCAAATTTTACGACATCGCTTTTGCCAACCAGAACCAGATGTGTAATGGAGCTCATAAATATTTCCATCACGACCAGCCAAAAATATTCGTCCTTTATCAGTGCAAGTGATGCAAGTCATGGTAACTCCATCTGATGTTAGAGTATACTCTGGCAAAGGTTGGAGTGAAATCTCTGCATATGGATCTATACCATCAGCACCACCAGAAGAGCATACTCCTACAAGAATCAACTGGTAACAAAAAGATGTTGAGAAGAAACAAAAATAACTATTGACAAAAGACAAATCTAGGGAGTAATTAAAGCAGTGAAGGAAACTTTAGGTTCACTTTAGGACTTCGGCAGTTAGCACAATTGTTACCGTCAACCTTGAGCTCAATGAAATATACCATTAGATGATGAGGCAAACCAAAGTAAGCCAGAAGAAGAAAAACGATGAGCAGTTTCTATGCATGCATTAAAGTGTTCTAATAATATATATTTCCAATTAAGTTCACAATACAAGCTTTAAAACAAAACCAAACAAGTGCTATTCCCCGTTTCATTATTTTATATACTTGGTTTGGAATTTATTTAAGTAGGCTTTTTATTACCTTCATTAATCAATGGGGGTGGGTTTTTTTAATATGGAGAAGGGTGTAGGGTGTAGTTATTTTTTTCAAATGTGTCATAAAAATGTCCTTAACACGCCTTTCTCGTTTCCTTGACGTGATGTCAATATCTTGAGAAATTAAAAAATCAGTCTTTTATTTCACGTCACTTGTCACATTGGACACACCCTGCAAAAGGTAGAACGCATGGGCTTCCTAGTGCATGTGTATACCCAGCCCAATAGATTCAATATAATTTCTAGGCTTTCTTAAGCATCACAAAAGAAAACATCAGTAAGTGGGGAGGAAATGGTGGATTGGATACATTGAAGGTCCCCTTTGTTTAGTGGCAGTAGTACTGCTAGTTCCATGTGATTATGACATTGCGTCGGGTGAACATTGTGACTTGAACAAACACTAAAATATTTATGCTGGTAGGAAAGAGTTGGAGACCACAGTAAAATACAATATAAAAAAAAGATACTTCGAAACATGGATAAACCTAAACTATGCTAGTGTTTCAATCCATATAAAATAAGTTAAAAATCTTCTCAACTCTCCTTATTGTAAATAATATTTTTTAAATTGCACAACGTTTCTCTTTTCCCTGCTAAAGGAAGTCTTGGCCTCAAAACATATTACAAAGAAAAACGTGAACATTTTATCTAAAAAGATATGAACCTTGAAAGCAAGAGAAGACATTGTAATATAAAGTTTTACCCGTAAAAGTGTCAAGGATCCTATTAGTTTATAAGAAAAATTTTGTTTAGAGAGGGGAAGAAATTATGTGGTTTAGACACGACCTTGGACAAGTACCTTACCAAAGCTATTTGAACCAAAAAAGAATCCCAAAAAATTAAATTATTTATCTGGATGGAGGCTATGGGTAGATTACCCCAACAGAGCAAGTCCAAAGAAAACATCCTAATCCACTGTGCTAATTTTCAACAACTTTCGCATTTTGAATTATCAATCAATTAGAATTTTTTAAACAAGAAAATGTCACATTTCATTGATATATATGAAAAGAGTCTAATGCTCAAGAAAATAAGCTTCACAAGGACGAGAAGGAAAGCAAAAAAAAAACAGCAAACAAAAAGAAAGAACAGCATGAAAAATACAAAATAAACTGAAAAATAAAGGCGGAGAGAATTGTTGGGAAATCTGGGAAATTATTACCTCTGCTGGCGTAGCTAGAATTAAAAGATATTGTATTGCCTCAACAAAAACACCGGGCTTGGATTTGGTGAGGCCAACGGCACAGATGGCTTGCTCCTCCACGTTAAAATCAGGACATTGACCATCCCTGACCAACATGAAGTGTCAAGTTAAAACCACCGTAATTTGACATGGTAGCTAAGCTTCAATAGAAAAGTGTTTAAAAAGCTAACAATCTACTGTCAACTTGTAGTTTTTAAATGATATACTTCTGTTGTTTACAGTTTACCAAAAGAGATATGTGTTTCTTAGTCTGCAATTAGAACAATGAAAACAAGTAAACTCTCAAAAGCAAAGCACTTGTTTAGTACGTGAAGCCATGAACAGCTTCCTGATAGCTTTTTATAGGAGGACTAATACTACTACAGTTTTAGAAAAATTAGCAGTGGCAGTACCACATCCAATGTTTAGAACTGCAACAACGCTGATCCACGAAGCAAGGCACCTTTTCCTCATTTGTCCTGCCTATCTAACTCATGTGACTTGGAGAGAAAGGTACGATATTCAACATCTTTACAAGATGGTTACATGAAACTTCGAATTGGTGTTATCTTGGCCAAACTAAGCATGCTATAAGCAAACTATTAGAGTACTTACACAGAAGGATTTGGAGAAGAGGAATTAATATTTATGAGTTTGTGGACCAATCTGTACGCACCTAGACTATTCACACAGAACAACCGTCTAAGTCTACCCAATTATATTTGGTTGCCAAGAAAATTTGTGGGATATCAAATCATAGGTAAGCTGCCACCATAGCTTGACTCATTCCTTCCTGGTCCTTTATTGAGAAATCTTTGGAATGTTATATTGGGGTACTAATAGTGTCATAGTTAAAAAAATTAATAAGAAAAAATAATGGCAAGATTATAATTATGATAAAGAAAGAAAAATACACACTCAAATAGCCTTCCTACTCACTCCCAAGTCCCACGCACTGAACTAACTCACAAGTCACAATAATCTAACTATTTTTTTTAAACTAAAAAATACTGGTATCCTAATAAGTAATAACATTCCAAATAATGCATATTAAAAGTTTTAACTTTTAACACAAACCTAAGGTTTCTATGTAACTAATGGTTTCAACGTCGTCTCTTGGTGTAAACAATCTTCACTATTTCATTACTATAGCTATGATACTCAAATAGCTGGAGATCTTTTTAGTAACTCATAGGGGTTTCTCTTTCCATGTTATTTCATATATTAATGAAATTGTTTCTTACCCAAAAACCCAAACAAAACAAAAAAAATTAAATAATGGTTAAATAAGTCGGTTTGGATTGAATAGTACTTTAAATTGGTTGTTCTTGTGTTATTTTTCATTTTATCCGAGCAAAGTAACCTTTTAATAATTTTCCACTTTACTGTGAAGAAGAATATCAGTTTTCCTACCAAAAAACACATAGTTCTTAAAAACACTCAAGTAGCAAGGCTTCAACGCTTCCAAATAATAGATTCTCTGGTTACGAATAGGCAATTGTTGAAACATTAACTCCAAAATCATTACAATTACATGGTGCAATTCTATTGAGCTAAACAGGAAATTCCCAGCTATTTTCAACTTATCTATCAACAAGACTAATAGTGTTGCTTCCCTTGGAGAGAGAACTTGGGATATCAAGATGAGGAGGCATCTCAAAGATGATGAGATACATGAATGGATTGCTTTCCTGAATGACATGGAAGGAATTTACCCGAGCAGCAGAAGGAATAAATGGCAATGAAACTATGAACCATCCAGTATTTTTTCTAAAAAATCATTGCTCGATCATCTATCATCCAATAACCCCCATGCAAAGATCGATATGTACAAGAAAATCTGGAGTGGCCCTCAACCCAAAAAAGCCAAGTTTTTTGCTTGGAAATTAAGTCATGGCATCCTGAACACGAATGATAAGCTCCAACGCAAAGCACCTGGGCTCTCTATCTCTCCAAATTGTTGTTTTATGTGCTATGCTGATCAAGAGACCCACTTTCACTTTTAGTCAATGCATTAAGGCTAAAAGGGTTTGGGATTATTTTCTTGGTGCATTTAAATGGAACTTGACCTTGCCTAGTACCATCCAAGATTTAGTCCTTTATGCTCTAGTTGGTCACCCATTCAAGGATGAGAAGAAGACTCTATGGAAATCTTTGATTATTTCTTTTTGGTGGACTCTATGGAAAAAGAGAAATGCTATACTCTTCGAAGATGCTGATCAAGATAGATGTGACATCATTGAATCCATAACTGTATTGGCCTTAATATGGGCTCATTCTATAGCCCCATTCAAAGATTATAGTCTTTCTACTTTACTATCTCATTGGCAAAACTTTTTGTAATCATTCTATAGTTGATATTTTGTAATATTCATTCATCAATGAAAGTATCGTTTCCTATCAAAAAAAAATCATCACAATTACGAATACCTTAAATGTTAACAGTCACGAGTAAGAAGAGATCCAACATACACATTTGTGGTTCAAATTACACATTAATGATATCTAACAAGAACAAATAATACTCACCACTTGTCAAATCGCCAAAGAAACAAAGAATTGTCAACAGACGCCCAAGCTCTACGTATTTCCGGAAATATTCCACATAAGGCAGTTCCTTCCCCACCGGCAGAATTATATCTTTCTATAAGCACTGGAGGCAACTCCCAAGTATCCACCACTTCCACCAGAGGAGGCCACTATAAGAGAATTCGTGAACATAATAGCATGTTTAGTACAATTTCTCTCTTCAGCCAAGCAAGCATGTACTTTGCCAAACCATTCAGATGAAGGTATACAATCCTATAAAACTACTTATAAAAGATCCTATGTTAATTTCTCGTAAGTATCGGAAATTTAATAATAACGTCAACAAAATAAAAACGGTGATTATAATAGCAAAGAAAGTACAAACACTATAGTACAAAATAAAAATAAACTTCAACGAATTTTTACTCAACATTAAGTCAAATTCATGTAGAACTTGCTAGAGACCTCGATTGAAGAAAAAAAAAAAGCAATATGAAACTAGTGCAGAACTTGTTTTGATGTTGAGTAAAGAACCACAAGTGTGAAAAAACAGGGTAATACAAAAAAAATAAACTTCGAACTTCAATTCACACTTTCAAAACACACCAGCAAAAACCACCATTCGTAAATTCATCTACTCAAACAAAATCGATAATCAATCAATACCTCTCTGGGGTGCGTCGTATACGGATCACTAACGTATCTGGACGCTTCAAGCGATTCCTCCAAATCAAGTTGAGTAGCAACTTCTCTGGAAATGCGGTCGCCGATGACAACACCGGCATTAGTGACATCGCGAAGAACGACGTCTTCGTCCATTGCCATATTGTTTGGAACCCTAAAACAAGGATTGGAAGAGGAATTTGGCTAGGATTCTTGGGACTCTCTGAGATTTGAGGGTGAAACAGAATAATCAGTGTGGGATATAACGTTTAAGAATCGAATGATTGAGAAATTTCAACAGATTTTAGTAGGCAGAGCTTGGGAGTTCTTGAGCCCTTGAGGTAGGGTTTTTGAGCAAATTCGCAGTGGCGGGGAAATTGTCAGTGTAAATTTGGAGCCTGCTAAACCCGGTTCGATACCATACCATTATTAATTCCTATATAAAATAAATAATAAGGTATGGAGAAAACAAAATAAGTAAAAATAAATTATTTCTTTTGATTTATGAACTACATCTATATTATTGTTGTTGTTGTTAACTAGATAAAGTAAGTTAATTTTATTCTTATTTATATCATATTCGTATTTTTTTAATAATCAAAATCAGAATATATAAATGTTATTATATTTACATTACCAATATTTTGCTTTATATTTTATATTTTATAAATACTTTTTCCACTACAATTTTAAAAAATTGAATAGGGTCATGGTCTGATCATCTCATTTTTTCTACCAAGTCATTGATCGTTTCGATTAAAACTTT
This sequence comes from Sechiopsis laciniata, assembly GCA_037833695.1. Taxonomy (NCBI): domain Eukaryota; kingdom Viridiplantae; phylum Streptophyta; class Magnoliopsida; order Cucurbitales; family Cucurbitaceae; genus Sechiopsis; species Sechiopsis laciniata. The sequence continues at coordinate 10,706,875 of JBBMKA010000003.1, forward strand.
TTATTACATTTTAGTTAAATTGTGCACTTTCAAAAATATTTTTATTAGATTGAATTTTTATTTAATATTATAGAGGGAGTTAGTGATCAAGATGATCTTGAAGAATTAATGATGAGTGCAATTTATGATAATCACTTATTTAATATTTATTTTCATATAAATATTTTTAATATCTAGATATGGCAGGAAGAGGTGATATGTTTCGTACATAAAGTTACTTATATTAAAAATAATTTTTTTTTAAAAAAAGTGACTTTTTGTTTGAACAAATAGGAAGTATATGGCCAAAATAGTATTTTAAGGAAAAAAATATGTTAATGAAATATAATTTGACCAGTCAAAACCCTAAACTTGATAGAATTCTCAATCCATTGCAATTTGCATATGCCCACAGCCAATCTAGCAACTCACCGGCGGCAGCGGATTCCGGGGGACAAAATGTACAAATCCGACAACGGCAACGACGATTCCGAGCGCACCGAATTCAGAAGAGCAGAAAAGAAATACAAACTGTACTACGACGACACCTACAAATCTTCCAAAAAGTATATTTCAAATTTTATTTCATTCAATTTGGTTTTGTACTCATTGTTATAGGCGATTTTCAAATTCTTGCTCATGATTTCTCTCAGGAAAAAGCAACCGAAACAAGTAGATTTGTCTGAGGTTATCGATTTCAAGCGAATCCTCGAATGTTACAATCAGGATGGGGCACTTCCGATGGGCGTGAATGCGACAAATTGCGATCTCGATCTTCCAGTTTTCTGCTTGGAGAATCACCCCGGTATTGTTTATTCTTCATTTTCGAAAGATTAAGATCCCAAATTCAGTTTGTTCGTTTCGTTAGGATCCCACTTCGAAGTCGAAAAGAGTGGACACCTAATAGCAATATATAAGAAATGTGGATTGATGCTCTCATCGCCGATTGGTTTTGAGATAGATGTTCATACTAGCTAATTTAGTATTCAAGCACATTAAGCCCAAAAGGGTATTCAGTTCAATAAAAATATAATTGAGATCTGATTTAAGATTGGTGACCCAAAAGAAGCACCATCTTGAGAGGCATGTTAGGATCCATTTAGAGATAGTGGAGATCTCATAGCAATATATAAGAAAGGTGACTACTCCTCTCGTGACCAATTGATTTTTGGATGATGTCTACATTATCTAATCCGTTCTGTGTTTGAATTGTAGGGTTTTATTTTATTCCTGGTGCGTTGAGTTTAGAAGAGCAATGTCAATGGATTAGGGAGAGTTTAACTAATTTCCCACAGCCTCCTAATAGAACCAATCATAATGCTATTTATGGACCAATTCAAGATCTGTTCGTTGCAGCAAAGGAAAAGAAAGTTTTAGTTGAAGATAATGAAGTATCTGATTTCAATAGTGATACTGATATTGAACCTTCCATTAGCAATGGAAATTCTTGTGGATGGAAGTTTGTGTTGGAAAATCAAAATAGTGTTTCATCCAGAAGGGGGACCTGCAAATCAGTTCCTGCTTCCGTGTTACTTCGGAAGTTGCGTTGGAGTACACTCGGCCTACAGTTTGAATGGTCCAAGGTGACCCTAACTACAAATTTTCATACTTTGCTTTTCTTAATAATAGCTGAATCAGTATAAGTGTTTATGACCAAACGGTCACGATTACAGATTCTGTTGTACTAAAAAAATATCGATTTAAACTCTTTAAAGGTTTCTATTTGAAAGTTGTAATATATCGATTTGTTTGATTGGCCTTCTTGTTAGAGGTTTGAGTCTCCAAAAAATGCTCCCTTGGAAGTAGTAAATTAATGGTAAAATTTTTTGTTGTCTCCTAGTTCTGGATATGGGCCAGACCGGTGCAGGTGTCTTGGGTATGTTGTGAGACTAATTATTAGGTTTAATGTTTGATTACAGATGAGCGGCTCTGATTTCTCAATCTTTAAAAAAAAAAATCGATTTGTTTGATATGATATAGTTTTCTGAATTAATCTCATTGTTATGGTGTTAGAGAAGCTATGACATATCTCTGCCCCATAATAAGATACCCTTTGCTTTATGTCAACTTGCCAAAAGAATGGCGGCAGCTGCAATGCCAACTGGGGAAGAATTCAATCCTGAAGGTGCAATAGTGAATTACTTTGCTTCAGGTAACTAAATTAAAATTTGTTCATTGACATCAATAGAATGATAAGTAATGCACGAAAAGTTAATAAAATCTTTCCCCATGACTCTGATCGATGTTTCTAGGCGACACGCTCGGTGGCCACCTAGATGACATGGAAGCTGACTGGAGCAAGCCAATTGTTAGCATGAGGTATACCGCCTAGCCGACTTATCCTCTTTGAATTGCATTTCTGTTTGATATGTTAAGGAGGGCATGAACTCTAATACTTAATTCTGTTATCTGCTATATTTGCCTGCCTCCACAATGTCCAGTTTGGGTTGCAAAGCTATTTTTCTTTTGGGTGGCAAGTCGAGACAGGATCCGCCCATAGCCATGTTTCTTCGAAGTGGAGATGTCGTGCTAATGGCCGGAGAAGCAAGGGAATGTTTTCATGGTAATGTAGCACTGATGTTTACTGTTTCATCATATCGACTTCTATAGCAGAATATTTGCACTTGCATTGTCCATTTGTTTTGTATTCTCGCCTCAGATTTCCGATTCTGATGAAATGCTGAGTGATTTATATTTCGAAAGACCGTAAACGTCCCCGAATATTCTGTTGGATGACTTGTAGGTGTACCGCGGATCTTCACAGATGAAGAAAGTGAGGAAATTTCTCTTCTTGAAAGGCAGTTCTCAAGTCAAGATGATTTACATGTTCTGGAATACATAAGAACTTCAAGAATAAACATTAACATTAGACAGGTTTTCTGATTGATTAAACGTGATATCTTTCAAGCTTCAAGGTGGCCTTTGCATTGCTAGATAAATTTTCCAACATTATGGAGAGACGACAGGACCGGCTCTGCAATTACATAGACAGATGAGAAAAGAGATCGATGACACTCTGATTGCATTCAAAATATCTATGAAGCCCGAATTCGAACATTGGCTTTGGTTGCCATTGGAGGGGGATACCAAAGTGTGAAGTGAGCACATTAGTTTTTTAATATTTCATACATGAGTCTTTTGTTATGTATTCTGTTATTGGCAACTAAAGTGAGGTGTGGTTGGTTTGTAACTAAGAGTTAGTTGCTTATTGTAGCTAAGTTAAAACTTTTTGACAGAATCCTATAAATAAGGGTTTTAGTCTTTGATCATTTACACAGTATAACCTCTTATTGTGATCAAATTTGATTGTTAAGGATATCACTATTGTCTCGTATTGAAAAAGTGGAGAATCCTCTGAGCATTTATAAGATATGAGTTGCTTCTTTTATCACCACCAATTGATTTTGAGATAGATGCTTACACTATTTAATATGATATCTGAACTCATTAAATTTAAATGGATATTCTGTCTAATAAAGTAAAATTGAGATTCGATTTAAGATTGGTGAAACTCAAAAGAGACATCATCTTGACCTGACATGTTCGAAAAGTGGAGTCTTCAAAATATTTATAAGACAAATGAGTTATTTCTCATTTCACTGATATGTTTTGAGATGACTGCGTATACTATCTAAAGATTATGAGCGTGGAAGACAACCGAATCTTTCTAGCCAACTATTTTTTTGTGGAAGGTTCGATATGAACCATCTCTTGGTCAAAAATTCATGTTATTCCATTTGAGCTCACTTATGTTGGTTGATGTGATTTAGATTATTAATGATTAAATTAATAATTATTTTATAATTGAGAAGTGTTCGGAAATAGTGGAGAACCTATAATTTTCAAAGGAAATACCATTTTATGTCAACAAAAGCAAAATTAACTTGCATAAAGTATATACTTAAGAATAGATTGGTAGGTCATGAATTCTTCTAGCCAACTTACAAAAAGTGGACACAAATTTATCAATTTTTTAGTGGTTTGAGCTCATAAATTCTATTTCTCTCAAGTCAATGGTGCTTAGCTGCAAAACAAATTTCATCTTAATCTTGTTGTCAACATTTGGTATCAAAATTGATTATATGGTTTAAAAAAAATTTAAAAAAGAAAAGAAATGTTTGTTGAGAGTGGGATTTGAACCCACGCCCTTTCGAACCAGAACCTTAATCTGGCGCCTTAGACCAACTCGGCCATCACAACGTTTTGATATCAATTGAAAATATTGTTTAAACAATATATATTTGTGATTTAATTTTTAAAGAATATTTCAAAACTTTAATGTGAAGCTTAGACCAACACAACTTCTCAACATTCAATAAAGAAAATTGATAAGAATATAAACAATATTTTCAACCAAGATAAATGTCATTAGAATATTTAATAATTACTTAATTAAAGGCGAATTTATGACATCTTGGTAACCTATTACATAGGTATTGTTAACCTTTAATTTTAAATTGAACAAAATTTCTAGTCAAGTTCCATTTTAATTTAATTTTTATCTGGCCAATATCTATATTTTAAAGTTAAAATGTATAATTGATTGTTAGAATACATATTAACAAAATCTAGTCTGACATTTTTAAGTGAAATGTTGTCATTTCGTTACATCAATTCTCCACCTAAGTTGGTTTCAAGGAAAAAGAAAAAGAACACCCAAGTCAAATATATTTGTATTTGAAATCTCGAGATTAAAATAGGAAATGAATTAAAACACCAACGACAAAAAATATTAGTTTTTGAAAATTTAGGGACAATAATATTTTAAAGATCAAAGGTAAATTTTGCCTCAAAATTGCATTGTTAAAAAACAAATTTAAAAAGCTTCAATTTTTTTAAAAATCGGAGATGTAGAGTTTTACCGAATCTTCAAATAACTAGCATTAAATGTAAAAGAAAAAAAAAAAACATAATTAAAAAACAAAAGATCGTGAATTAAATCTATGTTATCTACTTATGAAGTTTTTATTAATTATTTTTTTTACATCTAAATATTATATAATTATACGGTATTTTTCTTAAGAATAGTCAACCTGCACACAAAATAACACGACGGATATTTAAAAAACAAAATTATGAATAAAATTTGCATTCACAATGGAGAAATTGCTCGAAGGGAAAATAGAAAGATTGAAGCAACTGGGCGCCTAAGCAAATGCCACTTTTATTTCTTGAAATTTATTTCATTTTAATGATATTTAATTTTTATATTTTCAAAATCTAGAATCTATGACGGAAAGTTGCAATTTAGTAGTTTAAAAATTAGAATATAATCGAATTCAAAAAAGAAAAGTAAAATTTGATCATATAATTTAGTAAAACCTAAAAACTAGTTCATGTCATTAAATTGAGTAGAAATCAAACACTTAAGTCACAACGTTATTGACATGTAGATAACTTTCACATATTTAATTTATTTGAATTCTTGAATTATGTTAATTTATTTTGTATTTTATAAGACTCAACTCATAATCAATAAATATAAAAAATTAGTCAATATGTAAAATAAAAAAGACATAATATTATATTTTAACTTATATCACATATGTCAGTAATATCTCCACAACATCAATCCCGTTCAACCAAATTAAAATTTTAACTCAACTAATCTAAAGAAAATTATATCTCAATTCAACTCTTACGGTTTGTGTCAAATAGTTTGAGTTGTTCGTATACTCCTTATAAAAACTATTTTTACAAAATTTGTATTGAAATCAAAGAATGAAAACTCAACATTTTTATCTCTTTTATAATACATATTATACATAGAATCTAAATTCGAAAAACCTAACTAATTGTAACATCTAAATATAATAAATCTAACTAAACCAGAATTTAATAATTGAATATATTTATTCATATATAATAATTTATCATTTTATTTTTATTCAACTACCATAAAAGAAAATAGATTCAAACTGATCGCCTTTTAGACAGGAAAAAAGATTAATGTTGTTAAGCTACCAATTTTATTATAATTCATCTTTTTTTTTTAAACTAATTTCAATTAAATTAATTTTAAGTTTATCAAACTAATTTAAACCTAGTTTATCGAAATCATTCGCCTAAAATTCCTAAATCAAACCAATTGAAATAAATACCCAAAAATAATAAAAAATAACAATATCGTCCCTCCCCAAACAAATCTTTCCTTCCGCGTCCACACTTTTCTCGACTATGGTTCAAACCGTCCTAACCCAACTCGCCACCGGCCTGACCGTCCTCGCCGGCGCGGTTCTAATCAAGTCGGCAATGGACCACAAGCCCATGGCCGGTTCATCCTCTACCCGCTGCCCTTCCTGCAACGGAACCGGCCGAGTCTCCTGCCTCTGCTACCGCTGGTCCGACCGCGACGTCGGCTGCCGGACCTGCTCCGGTTCGGGCCGTCCGCCGTAATTCCAACAACTTTCCCCCATCGTCTTCTTAATCCCAGGTTTCTCTATTCCAATTTCCCACCATTAATATTAGGGCACACAAAAAAGAAAATTTTCTGTAAATTTTATCTCAATTTAGATTCGCGTAGAATGAATACTTTTCTTTATACTCATTTATTCTTTCTCTATAATCTTTATCTCTGATTTTTTTTTCTTCTTTTTTTGCATTTTTTTAAAAAAATTTGAGTATAAGTTGGGAAAGAATGATAAATATAGATTCTCGTGATCGAATCTTTGATGCTGGTGTTGAACTCGTTTACAACAAAATAATGAAAAGATTCTTGCATTTTTTTTTATGAATAGAACAATTTAGGTCATATTTATGACTACCCAATTTAAGTCACATTTTGATATTCTTTAATTCAAAAATATATATATATATAAATTAAATTAATTACAATGGTTTCATAATTCTTATGCAGTTTAACACCATAGTCACGAATTCAATTCGATATTTGACTCTCATTTATTTGAGAACAGTTAACTTCCGTGATCAAAATGCGCCAAAATAGTCCAAACAATTACGAACAAAAAAAAAACATATACTACGTTTTATGACTAGGATATTTTAGAATCAAATACTCTAGCAAATGCTTCATGGAGAGAACTTAAAAGTCATGTAAACTTTCTTAATTCTCGTTCTCATTTTGTACATTAAATTGATATTAATGTCCTTCATTACATAGAAGACAAAAACACTGAGATTTCAAGTTCTGATTTAATAAACACATTTTTCCCTCCTATGCCCCTACGTTTCTTCACCTTCTTCACTTAGGTGTGAAAGCCTGTAAAAGTAAAAAGGAAAACAAAAATAAATCTCAAAATTAATAATCACATATTTAGTTTGTCAACCATAATATTACACTATTGTTTAGATTTTTCTTTAAAATCCATATAAACTAAATTTTAATATTTAAAATTTTAGCCTTCTTAACCCATAAGAATTCAATCTTACCTTTTAGAAGTTCAAAGTATAGCATTAAATCAAAGACATAATAAATCTAGACACGTTTGATAACAATTAATTTTTTATTTTCTAAATTTATGCTTGTTTTCCCTCAAATACTGTACCAAGAATTTAAATTTGATTTCTAACCAAATTGTATAAATTAAAACAAAATTTTAGAAACTACTCATTTTAGATCCTTTTATTAATCTTTTTGTTTTAATTTGTTGTTTTGGGAATTTAAGTCTACAATAACTACTCCATCATATATTTTTAAAATTCAAATCAAAATTTATAAGAAAAAAAAACATCTAAAAGCTTGTTGTGGTTTTTGAATTTTTATTAGCATTCACCTATGAAATACGATTAAAAAATTTGAATAAAAATAAGTTTTAATTAAAAAAAAATTATCAACAAGACTTAAATTTTCAAATTTCAATTTAATTTTGAAAAGTATAGTTAAATTGTAAACATCAAAAAAAGCATAATTTTAATGATATCGTGTACTAACCAATAACCAATAGGTTATAGATTTCAAAAAGTTGTTGAATTCAATAATATATCAAACTAAAAAACTAAATGGTTATAAAATCCGAAATTTAAAACTTACAGCAAAGACAGTGGCGTGGCCAGGATCAGCAAGATGGGCGAAAAGATTATCAATAGGACCGGTACCGGTATAAATATGTTGAAACCAAGCCCCCATAACCGCCAACATCGCCAATCTCCCATTCTTTATCTCTTTCGTTCTCAATTCCTTCAACTTCTCGGGCGACCCGGTGCCCCACCCGAGCGGGTCGAACCACAGCCCGCCCGGGTACCCAACGTCGGTCCCGGTGAGCTTGTTGTTGGGAAATATGGGGTCGGTGTTGACGCAGCCGGGTTTGAGGATGTCGGCCCACCGCCGACCCTCGGCCCAGCCGATGAAAAGGAGCTCGACGATGAACAGAGTGGTGGTGTCGGTGAAGTATTCCTGTTCGCCCGCGGTGTACCACGACGGCGTGTTCAATATTCCAATCTTTGTTAGGAACTCCGGGATGAAGATTCCGGCGGCGCCCAACATTGCCCACCGACAGTGCACTAGCTCCGCCTGTGTGTTCCATCTCAGACTCTCCGGATCAGAAGCTGAAAAAACAAAAGTACATTTTTTTTTTTTTTTTAATTAGTACTATTATAGTATACTGTTGTGCTATATATTAATTCTAATACCTATACATGATTCAAGTTAAGAGAATATAAAAAAGATAAAATATGTTAAAAGTCCATTAATTAAAGTTATTGGGTTTTATGTAACCTAAGTGTGATAATGCTAAACTTTTATGCTATAATAAACGGGTAATTTAATTGAAAGAATTGATGGCAAGGTTGATCGAATATAATTCAATTCAATATCAATAGCTATTTGACTCTCATCTTATCTTATTTGAGAGCAATAAGAAGGTGAAACTCTGATTTTCAATTATCCAAAAAAAAAAATTCATATCTTTTAAGATGCCTATCATTTTTATGTTAAGGGATGATAAGTCACTCTTTAGAGATCTTCAAATTGGTATAATAATATCTGTTATGTCATAAGTTATAGTGATTTTGTTTTTAGTTTCATCTAAAAATAACTTTATGCTAATGAAAATGTTCTTTCTCCTAAAAATTTAACTAGTGTGCGACTATGCAATTAGGGTGTATTTCCAAAACTTTGTATGAATGATTGAGACAACAATAGAAATAAAGAAAAAAGTTATAACTTAAGATTTTTGTATCTTTGATAAGAGTCTATCACAATTTATACATATTTAGACCAAATTCATCGAACAAGATCTATTAAATAATCATGGATTGAATTGATTTTTTTTTCCAAAAATTGTAACTATTAACCCAATTCATGATGATTATTTTGATAAATTTTGAAATATATTGGGAGTGGTTTAATACTTACAAAGCCCAAGAGGGTCAAAGCCAAAGTCACCGGGGAGGCTACCATCGAGCCATGGAGGAGGGGTGCTACCCGGGAACCAGAGCGGTCTATCGGGGTCAGCCGCGGCGCACACTGCAGGCGATCGAGAAGCAACCGGCGCAGCCGTGAAGCTTCTCAGCCTCAGCTTCTTTCCAGTAACAAAACTAGAAGCCTTGGGGCACCCATTTTTCTGGGAACTGCAAAAACAATAAGCTCCATAATAAACAATAATTCAGTTGAACATATAATTGGAAAAGGAAAATAAATAAATAAATAAATAAAATTGCCTGGAAGAAGAGATTGTGACTGCGGCAATTGCAGAAGAAGCACAAGCCGAAGCCATTTTGGGTCAGATTGGGATTTGGGATTTGGGATTTGAATTTCAGTTTGTTAATGTATCCAGTGGCTTATCTAAATGGATGAGGTAGGGGATTTGTTATTGGCCTGGTTTACTGCCACGTGACATACAGAATCTGATATCTGCCACGTGGCTGCTTACCTGGAATTATCTCAAGTTGTGGCTCTCCTTTAAACTCTGTGTCAATCATATCCTTACATTTGGGCTCCAATGAGAATCTAGATTGAGATTTTGTGCCACGTGGCCACTTCCCTATGGTTATTAAATAATCTTTAATTTTTCCTGGAGTTTGGAATTGTATCTGTATTTCAAAAAAAAAAAAAAAAGAAGAAAGAAAGTATCTTTGGTTATTAGATATCATATGGTCAACAAACGAGAGCAAAAGTTTAAGACATTATTAGTATGTTCACCTTCCAAAAATTATTATACTAATTTATTTTTCTAGTTAAAATCAATTCACATGAACCTAGGTCAGCTGGTACATTGATATATTACCACTACAAGTTGTGTGTTTCGAATCCTCCAATTCTATTTGAAATTGTCATTGAGAAGACTCATGATATTAGTCAAATTTAAGAAATAATTACAAATATTGTCCATTTCAAAAAGATTAGCATATAGTCAATATATGAATGAATAATATCACATTATATTTTATGATATTAGAATTAATGAGTATGATACTCTATAATGTTATTAATGAATATTTATAATACAATCTTAAAACAATATCAATGACTAGTTATTTCAAATTAATTTAAGGGTCTGACACTGATTTCAGGAATTTGAGGCCCGCCTTGGACCAAGATTAACACTAATTGGGCTTTTGGTGTTGACATTGGGCTTAAAGTATAAAATTGGGCCATCTAGAATCTACTCTTTTTTTTTCTTTTTTTTTTTTTTAATGTAAATTATAAAAATTTGGGTAAAATTGATGAAAGTTAGAATTCATTTCCTATGTTTTTCAACTCTATAATTTAATTCTTGTGATTTAATGGAAATTAAAATTTAGTAGTTATGATTTTGAAAACTAAAATTTAGTATTTATAACTTGATTAAACTATAAAATTGTTCTTATCATTTGTAATTGGTGATGAGTTAAGTATATGTAGCTGACTATCTATATGTTAAAATGTTATTTATTTATCCATCAATCACTTAACTCACACTATCTTTAGTGATATATAAGTAATTAAATTACACATATTTACCGAATGGGTCAGTGACACGATTGGTTATCTGGTTTAGTGTTAATCCATTTTCACTTCACGGTCACGGGTTCGATACTTCTGTTTCTATGCTTTTTCCTATCCAATTTGCTTTACCTTTAGGGGCGTTTGGATTTCTGTTTATGGGTGGGTTAAGTAGGTGGATTAAGTTGGATTGTAAAAACTCAATCCGTATTTGGACCACTGATTATAATAACTCATGGATTAGTCAATAATTCTTCATTTCAACTATATTAAGGGACAATCTAGTTGATTGAAGCTACGAACTTTGAGGTGTTTTCCGTTGGACATCCTTGATTAGAGATTGCTGGAACTGCTTTAACTAGATAACTTTTGAAGTATTCTGGGTTTGAGCCTTGGGTCGCAGACCCTCAATATAGAAGAAACTTTGATTTTTTGATTTACAAAAAGTTAAAAAAAATAAATTATTATATTAAATCATCATGAAGTGACTTAATGATCCAACAGAATCTTGAAAAACGTGATAACTACCATCTATGGTGACTGTTCACTTGAAAATTAATTTCTTACGAATTTTCTTGATATTCAAATATTGTAAAGTCATGACAATATTCGAGGTGCACGTGAGCTGTATGTTTCTATTATAATAACTCAAACGTTACCCCAAACCCTTATTGGTGGAGCAAAACTTTCGTAGTCTTTAGTCGTTTAGTGGGGTGGCTCTTAGATAGATCCCCTTGATGTTGTTCTTGAAATACTATGGAGAATACTTGCAATTGTTTGAACGTTTGTTTGTTTTGTAATTTCATGTGCTGTTTGGAGCACCTTGTGGTTTGTATAATATAGTCAAACAGAGATTTTGATGCTGCAATAAACTTGCTTTTTAGCAAGTATTGGACTATGCTTTGTGGAATTATTTCTTTGGCTCTTACCAGAAATGATCTCTTTCAAGGCACCATTCTATTTCTTAGAAACTAGAGTTGTTCAAAGAATCTAATAATTCAAATAATCCAACCCAAATTATAAAAGTTTGATTTAGTTAAAGAAATTTTCAATTTCGGTTTATTGTATTTTGCTGAACTGAATTTACTATCCTCTTTATTTGGTCACTTCGTTTGTATTCTTTTTGGGTATTTCATAGTTAAGGAGTTTTGTGTAAGCCAAACTCTCTCCAAAACTGCCGAGGAGAAAATTAAAGAAAATGGTGGGTAATTGTACCATGGTTTGGGTGTATTTTTAATGGATACTTATGGTTTTGTTTCAAAATTAATTTTGATATTACTTGAGACCTTCTTTTCCTTTAGTTGAACCATGTTATCAAATTTGACCACATCAAAATTATCACTCAAACTCGTTTGATTAGGCTTTAATCACCCTTGGATTGGTGGCATGTTAGTCATCTTGATTTATGGTAATTTATATCAACTCCACAATTACGATCCATAATAATCACCTACATAAAAATAATTTTCGTTAAAATTTCTTTCGCATCCGACATATAGAACACGTAGGTACTCACTCACGTATATCAATATCATTTTAAAGCATCTTTAATATCAACAATTTTAAACAGAACAAAGAGAGTTGTGTGGAGGCCAAAATGTGTTGTTTTTTCCTTCAGGTTCATCTAAAACATTTTTCTTAGCTCCAAAATATAAATTTTGTCTTCTTTTATTTTGACATGGCTGATTTTATGTCCTAAAAACCAAGCATCACATTTTAAAACATAAGTTCCTTGTTCACATTACAGACATGACCCTTAGCCACCATTATATCATCAAAGCTATCAACATCAAGAGCCATTCACACTTTATCTACAGCCTAGCCTTCCAAGACTTCATCAAACTTCTTGAAATTCCCATAAAAGCTGCTATATCATCAGCATATCAACTTTGTGCCCCCTACATCATGAACCACACTCTTGCAAACCAGATGATTAGCTAATTAAACTAAAAACATTTTCTTTCTATTCTGAAACTGAAACCGAACCCGATTCTGATTCGGAATCTGAACCGGGTTTACGGTCAGGTGGAGCTTGTGCAGTAGTAGCTGCAGGAGCAGGTGTAGGCCTAGGAGTAGTTGCTGACGTTTCTTCCTTGTTCTTGGGCTCTCCCTGTTTAAATGCCTTCGCTATCTCACTCACAGGAACTTCAGGAAAATAGGTGAACACGTAGTAGCCCTTCTGCCTCATATCTTTCACCTTGCTGTTGTACTTCTCCAACCACTGAGCCGCCGATGGCACCGCCATGTCCGCCACCTTGTGGAACGATGGAAACCGGTTGAGCCCTGCCCAGATCTTCACTCCTTGGTTTAGAACCAACTGCTTGTACTCCTTCGCTGCATAGTGAAATGCTGCGCGTGGTCCTCCGGTATGAAACTCATTTACAATCACTTGGCCAGTTCGAGCAGCCTTTTCAACGAAATGCTGCATAGTTTGAACGGCTTGCTTTGCCAGAGGAGGAGCACGTTTGTCAAACTCATGTGTTGCTTTGTCTACCTGCAACAAAATACCCACCAGAAAAAGAACCTTTCGTTTCAGCCAGAAATTGTCATCCCAACAAACACAATCTATAGTGTATAATATAACAGCCCCTTTGATAAATTATGAAGGTTTAAAATAAACCTCCGTCCATGTCCTTTGAACTTTGCTATATTTTGGTCAATATGCTTTCAAATTTTCAATTTTAGTTCTTGTAATTTCAATGTAGCTCAAAATCAGTAGCATGATAGATTCCTCGTTATTTTTCTTTAAAAAAACCTCTCTATTAGCTCTCTGCCTACAAAAATCTTCACTTGTATATGAATCAATTTAAAGCTTTGTCAAAAGTAATGAACCAAAATGAAATTAGTCTCAGAGTACAAGGACCAAAATGTTACTTTCACTAGTTAGGAATTTCATCTTCACCAATCTTGTTCCATGTGAATGAAAGGAAGCAACTGGACTAGTAAACATCAGCCAAGGAAAAGAAAAAGGACATGCTCAGATGTTAAAAAACTAGATTGATCGATGAAATTCAGATTCCAACCGTATCAATAATCTTTGGACTAGCTCAAATTTCAAAACATGCATCAATTCCATACTTCAGATACACTCTTTCAATTCAATCTGAAGCAAAAATCATTTCTCGAAATCTCATCATATAGAAGAAGCTGAAAAACTAAACTCGTCCGAGAAATCTAGATTGCAGAGATGCATGATCCAACCAAACTAAATTGATCAACATCAAACCGCACAATCAATTGAATCATGAAAAAAACCAAAACCGACTGATCCAAGAAAGTAATCACAAATATAAAAGTAAGTTCCAAGCGATTAGAGAAAGCAAAGAATACCTTCTCGTCAAGAAAAACAAGAACATCATCAGGCACGAGTCGAAGCTTCTCATACGCAGGCGCTACAACTGTATCAACAGCGCTCTCCACACTTTCAACCGCAGATCTCAAAGGACCAGAGTTCTTCTTCGCGTAATCGTACAGATTCGTAACACACGCAATCGTCTGAATCACAGCGATCCTCACAAACCCTAGATGCTTCAACTCCAAATTTCTTCTTTCGTTCTCCATCTGTAAATCAATCGATTCAACAACAACAACAACAGAAAAATCAAATCAAGAACAACAAAAAATTATTCGTAAAGAGAATCAAACAATCTTACACTGACGTTTGTGTTCTTCAGAATTGTGCACAAACTCTTCTACTATTTGCTATTTTCCCCCAATGAATTATATTTTCGATCAAAAACAGCTTTATAGAATTTATATAAAAGCCGTTGGCTAATTTGCAGACGGTTCCGATCGTTGGATTAAATTGGCCGAGCATCCAACGGTTGATGTGTGAAGAAGCCAAATATGTGGGGCCCACGATTAAATCGATTCAATGGAATCTTATTCTTGGGTGAAGGATTTGATTAGAGTGGGCCCGGCACATGGGATGGGAGGAAATAATTTTGCTGCGATTCCATAATCTTTTAGATGTTTCCTGAAGGACACGTGGCGGTAATTGGCATGCTATTCCAAATCGTAATTATGAATTGGCAAAATTTTGAAGTTCGAAATATTACTTTGGTTTTGGTTTTGAGATTTTCAAATGTCTCAAACTTGTCCAAATTATTAATTTTGAATTTCAAACGAGAGTCGACATCGATTTTATATATATGAATCAATAGATCATCGTAAATAATAATTAAATCGAAATGAATTAACAACAACTTGTATAATTTAATAAGAAAAATATTATAGATTTAAATCTCCACTAATATTGTTGAATAAAAATAAAAATTTAAATCATACAAAATTAGTTATTCGAACTTTAATTAAATACAAACAAGTTGATAACCAAACAAATTAGTAATGGTTAAAGAACGTCGTGGCATGCTAACAGTGATGAGTTTAATTTATAGTAACTACTTACCTAAAAATTAATTTTTTTTATGGATTTTTTTGACATCGAAATGTTGTAAGGTTATACGATATATCATTCTGCGCAAGCTGACCCCCCAGACAATCATCGTATATCAAAAAACAAAAAAAGACCAAACTAACTTTTTAGGTTATGTTGGATTTCATTAGATACTTGGCCAATGAATTTTTGAACACCTCAATGTTGAAAATATTCTTTTGAGGCAAGTGTTTAATTTCAAATAATCAATTCTAGTTCATGTATTTTCAATCAAAGTTGAAGGTAGTCTTTGTGTTAAATACCTCGTTAACTTTTATTTTGTTTTAACAAATATATTAACTTTTCCTTTATATATATA
>JBBMKA010000003.1:10722589-10849126 GCA_037833695.1 Sechiopsis laciniata
AAGTTTTGTTTCTGTTTCTTATTTTTTTTAGAAACAAGAAACAGAAATAGTTATCAAACACATTCTTGTTTTTTGTTTTAAATAAAAACAGAAACAAGAAACAAGAATTAGGAACAAGAAACAAGAAACAGGAAACGAGAACGTTATCAAACGGGTCCTTAGTACCCAAATAATAAGTTGTTTTGTTTTAACATTACAAGTCCAAATCACATTTGGGCCAAAGATTTTACATTACATTCTGATATAGTTAGATATTTGAAGCCCAAAGGCCCAATTTATGTTTTAAGTCATGGACCTTTTTTCCTTCTTAATAAATTCTCTAGGATTTCAACAATAATTCAAAACATTTTTTTTTTCTAAAATTTGTCATGCTTGTAAACTTTAGTAATATTCAATAATGTAAGGTGGTTAAAGTGATCGTCATTTTAAAGCAATTAGCATGTATACAATCAAATGATTCATAATTATAAGTTTAAACTTTCAAAACTCAACTAATATTAACTTAAACGGAGAGGTTTGATATTGAAATCAAATACACCAAAAACTCATTCAATAATTGAATTGATGGTTTCAAAATTGATGATTTCAATTAAGTGAAATCAATATTCTTCGATAAGTGAAATTGATGGCTTTAATAAATTAAACCGATTAAAAACAATAAAATAAAATTGATTGTAAATATTACAATTAGAGAATTTTCGTTCATCAGCACATTCTACTTTTTGTATTATATTTGCATTACAGTTTTTAAAATAATTTATTTATAGCATATTGATTTCTATGAGTGATAGAACTCAACGGATTTATTGCTACAAATGAATTAGTTTTGATTTTGTGCTATAGATGAAAATACTTTACAATTTTTTTTATTATACATACATAATTCCCTTATAATTAAAATATGAATGATAGGTATCTACTACAAATTTACATTAGCAATAAGAACAAAAACAATAACTATATTAGTATCCATGAAAAAATGTGACATCTTTTGAGCTTTATGAATTGAGACTGTTAACAAATTGGATGAGTGGAGTAGGGCGATACAGGTGGTTTGAGAAGGAGGATGAACAAGTCTAGACTGCGTCTTTCTTGAGCTACCGAAAACAGTGTAAGTCATTTTAGTAGGCTAAGTCTTGTATGGCTGATTCGCCTTAAATATCAACTCCCCATTTTTTCAACCAAGCCCTTTTACTTTCTCTCTTTCTTTTTTTCCCCCCTTTCTCTCTGGAAACTTTCCCAATCTCTCCCTCTGCATTCGATGCTTCATGGGCTCTGATGGATCCACGGTGGTTGGTGAGTTAGTTCTTCAAACCCCTATTTTTCTTTTCTTTTCTTTTTTTCATTTCATTTCTGGGTTTTCTGTTTTTTCTCTTAATATTTCATTCTTCTTATCTTTGTGTGCTTTATCGTTGTTTATGGGGTTGTTGGGTTAATTGGGATTTTTCAATTGTGGGTTTTGATGGAATTGCTGTTTGTTGATTGCTTGAGTGATGAGTGATGAGTTTGAGTCCTTTGGATTCGAATTTTTCTTGGGGACATGTGTTTGATTGGAGTATTTGATGAGTCTTTCAAATGAACCAACTAACTTCTCTATGCTATTTGATCAAGCTTTATAAGGTAATTGATGATGGAATTAGTACATTCATATAATGACAGAGAATAATGTAATTTGGAACATTGGATCCGTGGTTGATGAATTTTGATAAAGAACATGCTGTTAGAAGTTTTAATTGATTAGTGGCCTATGAGAAAAATGACTTTAAAGTAAATATCACAACCTCTTCAGGTTATGACTCAAGTAGACCTTAGATTGATTGAATCACCTGTGAATGGCTGTATGGCATACTAATCTTTAGAGGTAGAGGGAATGTTGTTTGCTTTTCTCAATCAAATTTCTTGCTGAAGTTCTAAGTCATCAAGTCCTCCAGGGTTGGTTGGCTTGTTTGGAAAAAATTCATCAAAGATTCTTCATCTTGTTAATGTTAATGGGCCCTTTTCCATTTTTGTGCTTATTTGAATTTTGAATTACTTGCTCTTCTGGGAATGATTTGTCTGCATTGGATTTGTTGTTTGTTGATGGAATTAGAAAGCGAGAGATAATAGATAGGAATACTCGAAAGTATCCGTATTCCCACTTGTTCAGGGCTATCTATCTTTAAACCCTTTGGAGCCAGTTACTACATGTTGGAACCTTGAAGCATTATAGTTTTAGCTTGCTAATTATCATCTTTTTGCTTGACCATTTGTCTGTTTGTTTGCAGTTCCTAGGAATTTTAGATTGTTGGAAGAGCTCGAGAGAGGTGAAAAAGGGATTGGTGACGGAACTGTCAGCTATGGCATGGATGATCCAGATGATTTATTAATGCAGTCTTGGACTGGGACTATTATAGGTCCACCTAATGTAAGTTTTAACTTTTCTGCTTTTGGGTTGGGATCTTTTTCTTCTTTGCATGAACTTGGAGTATTCAGTTCAAGGTTGAAGTTGATATCTTTTTAGTACACTGAAAATTTTGATTTTATTTACTTCTAAGTTGCATCTCTTATAAAATTGTCATTTTCTGAAAAAAAAAGAGGTATGCAAAGAAGATGCTAAGATTTTAAGCATGCTGTTGCTTTGTCTGGAATGTTCTAGAACCTTTTTTATAGGAAACAAAAAAAATTCAATATAGAAGGTTCTAGAATTAAATAAAGTTATGAGGAGAGCTATGAAGAGTTTTTTAAGCATCATAATTGGTTTATCTTGACCACTTGGGTTGTGGCCTCTTAGTAGTCAAAGAGTGACTTGGAGATCTAAAAGGTTATCAGTTCAATCCATGGTGGTCAGCTACTTAGAACTTTCTAAATTTTCAAAAATTGAAGATACATATCAAAAAATTGAATTTTAATTATTTGTGGTGAGAACCATTGATAAAAGAAAGAGATGTTGTATATTACTCGATTGTAAGGTTGAAGTAGCACGCTTATTTCTATTGTTTTTCCTTCTAATTATTAGCCTTCAATTTTCTTGCCAATTGCTTCACTTAAAGAAAATTGATGGCCTGATATTATGTTTTTTTAGACTGTTCATGAAGGGAGAATCTACCAATTGAAGCTATTTTGTGGAAAGGATTACCCAGATAATCCACCGGCCGTTAGATTCCAGAGTAGGATAAACATGACCTGTGTCATTCCAGAAACTGGAATGGTATGAAATATTTCTCCACACATTTGTTGCCATTTCATAATCGAAAATAACTCGTGCCTACTAAAATTACCAGGTTGAAAGAAACCTTCTCCCCATGCTTGCTAAATGGAAAAGGGAATATACAATGGAGGATATATTGACTCAACTGAAGAAAGAAATGATGTCATCACAAAATCGAAAGCTGGTTCAGCCTCCCGAAGGTGCTCTTTATATTTCCTATCGAAATTGTTCATAGAATGCATCTGCATCAAGATCTAAATTTGTTATAAAGTATTTGGTGCTTCCAGTAAGAACTAATTGTGACCATATTTTCTGGTTATGTTGGTACAGCACTATATTTGCTCACTGCTACATTTTTCCTTTTGCAGTCATTTAACAGTTAGGATTCACATGTTAGTTTCTCAATTCTATTTGGTTGATGTCTAACTTTAGGTGTATTGTTTTTGGATTTGTCTCTGTTTTCATTTATTTTTCCACTTGCAATTTTAAAAGTACAATACAACCCATGTTTACTATTTTTTTTTTTAAATATTCGTGAGCGTCTGAGTTAGCTTATGCGTACTTCGACTGTTCTTACAAGGCCAATTGCTTGACTCTACCACGTTTAGTTGTTAAGAAAAAATCAGATATGTAACCACCATAGATTGAACCTATAATTTTTTGGTTCCTCGAGTCTTCTTGAACACTAGGTCAATTGGTTAGTTTTTGCTGAGTTAAAACTTTACTCCCTAGCAATGTTTTATACAATCTCTTTACTGCTAGCTTGGGCTATGAAGCATTTGAGACGTTCTGTTTGGTTATTTAATTATCTTAATACATTATCTAGTTGTTTGAGATCGATAGTTCATTAACATATTTTCAGGAAATGAAGAGGGAAGGTCGGAACAAAAGGGGCTGGTCCTGAAATGTTGCATACTTTGATTCAGGTCAGAATTTGATGCAACATGATTGCTTGACGAGTTACACTTAGGGAGATTAACATAACCTGTAATTGACCCCAAACATCCTTTAAAGAAATTTTCTTTCTAGGGTGCATACGATTGTAAACCCAACCTCGCTTAAACCGTGCATTTACATGTTGAACTGATTAGATATTCTTTTGAACAAGGAAAAAACTTTTCATTGATAGATTAAAAAGATATAAAAGTTTGAGGATGCAAACTTCGCCCCAAGGAATCCTTGTATAGTCTAGTTATTAAACAGAAGTCCATTAGAAACTCGTATTCAAAGGATTCGAACTTATGATCTTTTCGTTACAAGTATACTTTTTATGTCTTTTGAGTTATGCTCTTGTTGGCTTTAGAATGAATGTAAATTTGTAATTAATCGGGATCTCGATGACCATAACTGTAGGTTTTGGTGAAGACAGAGGCATACAGGGAGCTTGAGATTGCAGTATGCCAAAGCCTTGTTGTGCTTTCCGCTAATTATGTTTATAGCCCTTTAACATAGCAAGTCGAAGAATTTGGCGAGCTCTCGAAAAGGGAGCTTGATTTTCTAAAGTAAATGATGTGTGTTATGTTATGTACCTGATGAATCTTGAAGATGATGGATTTTCTGATATGGTCTGATCCGTGTAAATGAATTACATATCAAAGTTTAAGACTAAAAATTGAATGATAATGTACTTAAATGTATCATTTTGGATGTGTATATATATATTTTGTAAAAAAACTATTCCCACACCCAATTTTGCCAATATTTTACTAAAATAAAGGAAATAGTGGCTAATATTTTCAACATAAATGTCTATCAGCTATCAATATTTAAATATTTTTGTAAAGTAATTGGACTAAAAAAATAAGGAATATTTAAATTAAAAAGTATTTTGCCATATGAAAATTAGTTCTGACCAACTAGTTGTATGGTTGAGTGGCTAAACACACGTAATTTTACGCCACAGTAAGTGTAATTTCATGTTGTAAGTAGGGATGTACCCTCCCAAAAAAAAAAGATAATATTTTTTTATAGTTAGTTGGATTATGCATGCATATATACATACACGTAAGATTAATTAATAAGATATTTTCTTAATTATAATTGGATATATAGAGTTGGACAGGTTGACAGATTCGCAAGTGTCCACTTATGCATATACCCTCATGACTTTATGTTTGTTTCAATAAAAAAATCTCATACCAATAGAGATAGTTGCAATCACTTATACATCAATGATTTTCTTTTCATCTACTCAACGTGGGACAATTTTGTTTATATCGCAACAGTTTGACATGTCATATAAAGTCATTATGGATGGATGACTAATAGAAATGTTTATGGATGGATTACTTATATATGATGATTCTTATTTTTCAAATTGGTAGTGTTTGCTTAAATCTAAGAGACCAACTAACATAACTCTAAATCATGGAAGATCCGAGAGACATATTTCCATCCATGTTGTGCTAAATGATCGTAATTTAATCAATTTGGTAAATATTTCAATAGTTAATGTGTTTCTACGCATAATGTTTTGTGAAGCCTATTACAAAACAAAATCAAATAAATATAATTATTTAAATAAACAAAATTACAATTAATTTGGTATGATATTATTTTAATTACTAGTATTAGTAACTCTTGGATTTCAAAATATATATAAAAGTTACGCTTGAATAAATATAGCTAATTCATCTTTAATTATAAATCTTTAGCAAATCATTTTTTTTAATTGATTTTGATTGTTTTATTAATTAATGAACATAATTATATAAATTCATTAAATTAATTTCATAAAACAGATGATTTTTTTTTTTTTTTTTTTTTTGTAGAGATATCATAAAACAAATGATAATATCACTGATCATTACAAAAACTTATAGCATTTTCAGATAAAACCAAACGCAGATACCATTGATTTCCAACAAAATAATATTAATTTCCGGCAAATGATATTTATGGACATCCATCAAAACCTTATATCAAACGGTCCCTAGAAAATTTACTTTCAGAAATTGCAGCAAATATCAGTGATGGTGAAGGCAAAGTTAACAAATTTTCACACTATAAACTGGTTGGAAGAAGAATTGTTTGAAGAAAATAACACCCACAAAAAATGTGTACATGAATTAGCTTGAAACTTATTCAAACAGATTGTTCTAAGAACTTACCCCACATTTACCCACTATGGCTTCAAAAAATAACACAGCCACATGGGTAATGAAAAATAATAGCTAGCCAGAAATTGAGCTCATCTCAATTTCCCTTTTTTATAAGCCAGCCATCAAAAGCCATTCCCAACCACACAGCTAAAGAAAATGTATTTTAAACCAAACTCTCTATATACAATTTTACAAACTACACAAAATGAGATCATTTGTATATAATGGAGGCATGTGATCATGACTGCAATTGCCCAGTCCCTCTCCTTGATGTTGAAGGAGCCCTCCTATTTGTCTCTTCTCCTGATGTTGACGTTGACGTTGACGTTGACGTTGAGGCTGACGTTAACGCTAGTGCTGATCGTCTTGATTCTTCTGGAATCTCAAGCTCCTACATATTTCAAAATATAGGGCAATCATCTTTATATCTGTGAATGTTTCAGCAAACTTACGTGCAGGTGCATCTTGACTATTCTCATAGGACAACCGCCTAACTCGACTAGATTTGATTGTTAAAGGAAACTCATAAAAAATTATATCCTAGATAGATGGCTACCATAGATTGAAATCTTACTCTTTTAGTTCCCTAAAGCGTTAAAAGCCAATTCACCCATGATGGTCGACTTTTATTTATAGAATGAAAAGGTATGAATTATATTCAATCTCTTTCAGACCATCATCATAAAAATATTTTCACTCAATAGAAGTAAGAAAGTCACTCGGATAGGAATGATAGTAAAGCTAAAGGATTTTGGAAGCAACGAATTTATGTCAACAAGAAAGAAATTACCACAGGCTGGGGCAGAGCACGGGTCCGTGACAGTATCTTCTCTTTAGCATGTAAGTGGTGTTGACGTTGCATGTACTCGAACTGTTGTAGACTAGCAGCAAAGTTAATTTCATAATGAGTGTTCCCAGCATCCTGGCTTTCATCATCATCTTCATTTATATGCAACCCAGACATTTGCATTAAGGAGTGAGAGTGCCAAATTGAGTACGGAGGCACTATTTCGAGACGTGTTCGTAGTATCGTAAAGGCACCACTTTGCTGTGTTTGTACATCAAACCATAGGTAAAAAAAGAGTCAATTAACGCATCACAAGAGTATTATCATTAACTTTACAGAAATGAACACGATTATGTAATCGGAGTCCCCTTTTTAGCATAGCAGCACAGCACATGTAAAGGTTAGCAGAACAAAAAAAACCTATTGAGTATTAACTTGTATATCAAGTCCATTAAATTTACATAACTGATACTATTTGTCCAGAGTTCAATCGAATTTCCTTTGTACTCCAAATTCATCAGCTTAAAAATTAATTTGGCATCAGTGATTATTTGCCTATCCTCCATATTAAAAATATGGGGGGATTAACAATCCCTTTTATAACGTTAAGAAGGTAGGAAAAAGAGCAACTGAAAGTTAAGAAGGCATACCTGGGGAAGTAACATTAGGAGACCGTATAATGCTTTTAGCAGCCATATGTATCTTCCAGGTTCAAGAAGCTGCAAGAATCCCAAAGAATATCCAACTCAGGAATAAACAAACAATCCAAGATAACCTAAACAAATAGAGGAATAGTTGCCTCCTTATGAATAAGGAGGCAAGCCCTCCTGAAGTGGGTATGTGGCACTATTGGTGCCACAAGTTTTTTCTTTTATTAAAAAAATAGTTTTGAAACAAAAAAGTTTGTGGCACCAAATGATGCCACATACTTACTAAGAAGGACTTAACTCCTTATTCATAAGGAGGCAAGTATTCCTCAAACAAATATATAGTATTGCTCCAAGAAAAGCGAGATGGAGGAAGACAGGTAGCCTGCCCTCCAAAAAGATCATTCTGATTGTTCAAACTATACAATACAATAAAGCTAGCTCTCAGGAATATTTATTCTTTATAGTTCATTGATTGTGGGAGTCCGGAGTTGTGTTCTTCCATCGCATACTTTCGCAAAAAATGACTTCTTTCTTTTTCAAAATAGATGTAAAAAAAAACATTCTTTATGACATTATTATACAATTTCTAAAATTATATGCCTTCCCCATCACATGAAACAAAAGAGAAGCAAAACCTATCATCTTCCTGAATCTACAACTCCAGGTATGCAAACACAATAAATAATTCTTTTTAAACTTCCCTAGTATATTAAAAAAACTAGGAGAGAAAAAAACTCTAAAAAAAAAACTCTCTCTAAAACTTCCCTCTAGAAACTCTTTCAACAAAAAAAACCTAGCATCCTCCACCCCTCTAGTGCCATTCTTCACTAGCGCCGGAGGGGGAACCGGTTAGAACATCCCGCAAGCAATGACGCTACCTATTCCTCTTCCATTGCTCACCTTCACTCGAATTCATCACACTTCTCTCCTTTTCTCAGGCCGATCTCTCCTCCACCCCCTTCATCTTTCTTATCTAACAAAGCTATCGAACTTGTTCGCAATAGAGGAATCACTGTATCACTTCATTGCCATTTTTTAAGGAGATCTCGACAAACGACGCCATCTTCACCGAACTTGAAGGATCTTTGAATCGACGGCGGTCGTTCTGGCCATTAGCATTCTCGCCGCCCACAGACGGGCCCGTTGCACACTTCTTTTAAGTTTATCAACAACGGCTGCGAATTGATTGAAGGAGGTGATGACTAACGAAGATGAAGTACGTATTTCGATTTCTACCATAAATTTGGAATCGGACCGGTCTTGTTCATTGTGAACTGAACCGCCCCGATTCAAGTTTGATTTTTAATTAAAATATTTTGGTTGGGTTTCATTTTGGGTTTATTGGGTTGAGTTTCATGTTGGGGGCTTTTGGAGTCGGGTTTTCGCATTGGTTTTTAAGGTTTCCATCGGATCAAATCGTTAAAGGTTGGTTTTCGGGTAAGATCTTTAGGGAGGGATTTCGGGTTGGTTTTATATAGGGTCGGGTCATAACGGGTCGAGTTTTGGGATAGGTTTCTTTTTGGCAATGATTTAAAACTTATCTCTTGCTATTGATCGTCGTCGTTGGCTGCCCCACAGTCTTGGTGTTGGCCAATGTTGTATGCCCTAGTGTAAGGTGAAAATCATTGGAGCAACTATTGGAACCTGGTTTTTGGTTTGATTGGTGTCACATCATGATGAACCTCCTCGACATCGGCGTTGCTTGTATCGTTGACCGTTTTACAAACAGGAGGGAAACCGTGAGAGATCACCGAAATGGTGCTTTGTCTTTTCCTTGCAAGATTCTTATCTCTTCACCCTCCTATCGGCTAATGAATAGCACTCTTCCTTCATCACTTGTGTGATCCACCTTGGCTTTGCATGGACTTCCCTCTCACAATCCATGCAATTCCTAGTCCAGATAAGTCGTGGGTCTTCTTCACTCTCTCCACCATCTAGCACCAAATTGGGATGCGACTCCGTCTCCACCTTCCTTCTGTGTCAGATCCGTTGGTTCCTCCATATGCGAATTCTTCCTATCAGATGTGAAGCCAATGATGAGATAATCCCTCGGATATGCAACTTTCCCTTTTTAGGACTTAGAGTTAGATGTTCAGCTTCTTGATTTATGAAGTTTTGTATTTACTGTGTTATTTCATTATAAAAGCACAGCTCAAAACCTTGTAACACTTTCATCTTATCAATGAAAAGGTTTTCATTTTCTACAGTACAAAACAGGTTGATCAATAGCAAAAGCCAAAAATAATAAATCGAAGATGACAATAAATTACAAAAATGTGAGCCAAGGTAGAAGTAGCCCTCGAAAAGCTAAGTACTAACTAGTACAACTTGATAGAAGTATAACTGATTATTTATTAAAATAACAGTTCCTTTTTTTAATATTCATGAGTATCACCAATCTCTCAGCATTTATCAGTTTCAGAACTTCGGACTCTACACACTCCATAGTTAGAAAATGAAATTATTTTATAAAAAAGCATTGTGATACGACATAACCAGGACGCTAAAGTTATTTTGGAATTTTTTGATAAGCTTTTACAGATATTAGTGCTCAATTATAATGAATTAAATGATATTAAGATTCAAGATTTAAATTCTATTTGATGCATTTTCAAGGAAATTTGAATATATAAAATGAAGCACATGCACATCAGTTTTCTTCTGATGCTCTAGTAGTCAGGCTAGCTTTCTTTTAGGCTACTTTCATTCATCTTTCTGAAAGTAAGAATTGTATCCCAAAAAATAAAAATAAAAAAGAAAGAAAAAGAATATGAAGCACTAAAGTTAAATGTATTAATCTACTGATCTGAATAGAAATTGTAACTTGTAAGAAGAGAAAATGATTACTGCATAATATCATTTCAAATACCGGATAGGAAAGTGATCTATGTTAAGTCTCATGCAATTTCCTGGGCTCAAACTGAAAAACCATTTAAAGACTATAGCTATTCTACATTAGTCTCTCATTGGCAAAACTTTTTGTAATCAGATAGGATATATTGTTACTTTTCGTATATCAATGAAAGTTTTTGTTTCTAATAAAAAAAAGTGATCTATATTAAGTCATTCCCACCTGCAATCTTAGATAAGAAAAGACTGGAGTCTCCAGAAGGCGAATCAATTTATCCAGCTGAACAAAAAATTCCACATTAATATCTAACTCCACCAAAGACTGAATCACTGTACAAGCATGCCGGTATGTCTGCCATGCAAAAATAACAAAAAGTTGAAACAGAAATTGGTATCCGTTTAAATATTGAGATAGTAAGAATTGAAGTATTAACCCATTAAGACGCTACCTGTGCTAATAAGCAAAGGCTTATAATAGCCATCGGGGAATGACACCATGATGCATATAAAGAAACAAAAAGGTCTTTCCCAGCTGCATGATGCAATGAGTTCTTTAAAAGATCTCGAAGATCATATAGCTCAGAGGAAGTCAGCATAATCAAATTGAGTGCCTGAAAAAAAAAAAGAGTAACCTTGATGAAATGGAAAGATAGCATTTTGTAACAAAAAATAAGTCGAATTAGGAAAAAAAATATCTAACCAAAGAAGAGCGGTTCAAACACAATTGGAATTCAATCACTAAGGTATCATATCAAGATAAGTAATTTAGGGTTGTGAACTTGTGAGTTGTGAAGAAAAAAGTTGTACAAATTTAGCACCTTTGTTCTGACATTAAAAAAAATGTGTTTTGAGATTGTGTTGATAATAAAAGCATATTTGACACCCTCTAGTTTCAGATATGATTCTTGGTCCACCATTTTGTGTTGTAAAGAGCAATATGCAATATTGCGAATTCCTAAGTAATCACGCACTGTTAAAACTGCGTCCCAAACATGTCCCATGTGTCCAGCTTATGTTTCGGTTGGACTTGTGAGTGTTACACTATGATTAAGGAGGTATTTTGAGTTCACATTTTTTAGAGTAGGGCAAAGTCTAGTGGCACGCTAGTTTCTTTGCAATTTTGTGTAGCGTTTGGCTCGAAAGAAACAATAAGATAATTAAAGGTGGAGAAGTCGTGTTCATGGTTGGGAGGTCATGAGGAGTAATAATTTCTAATGAGTTAGCGACCTAACTTTGTAACTTTGACCTTGGTTTGATTTGGTGCAAGAGTCCTAATATGGACTGTTTGGGGGTTATTAGGTTATCTAAGGGGTACTTTGGATGTTAGTTAAATACATGTTGGTTATAAATAGTGGTGGTAAGGTTTGTAGAAGGTAGGTTTTGATTTTGGGTAATCAATCCTTGAACTCTCCAATCAACCCTATATGTAATTGGGTTTATGTTTTCGTATTTGGGCTTTGTTGGTTGATATAATTAAATTTTTCCCAATCCACCAGCTTAGATTTTTGGATTGATTGGTGGTTTAACATAATTCAACATGGTATCAGAGCAGGAGGTCATGAGTTCGAATCCCTGCCAAGTTGTTTCCTCCCCAATTAAAATTAAATTCTACTTATAGGGCATTTCTCAAATTTCAAAACCCACAAGTGAGGGGGGGTGTTGGTTGATATAATTAAATTTGCCCCAATCCACCAGCTTAGGCTTTGGATTGATTGGTGATTTAACATAATTCAACAGGCTTTTATATATTTAGGCCTATTTGTAATAGGGTTTAATAAAAGTGCACTATATAAACTCTCTTACAACCCTAGCCCCATTTGATTGACATTCTGTATTTTGTATTTTCCTTATTAAAATAGTTTTTCCATCTGCCCGTGGATGTAACTAACACGTCGTTAGTGAACCACGTAAACTCTGTGTTTCTCATTTCATAACACACTTGTTTGTTTTTTCATTTTTCTCAACTAAAGCTCGGTTTCTACCTAAAAGTTAGGATAATCCTCCAAAGGCTGTCTTTGAAAAATCTATTGACAGGATAGAATCATGGAATCGTATGTTGAGAACAGACCTAAAAGGCAAAGAGGTTACAAATTGGGCTGACCTTATTTATCTGCTGGAACCAATCTCTTTGAATAATAGAGAAGATCTATGGAAGTGGTCCTTGGACAAAGATGGCTCTTTCTCTACAAATTCTTTGAGCACCTATCAGCATCCTCAAACAAGCAGCAAAAGACTTTCTATACAGAAATATGGAGGGGTTCTCAACCAAAGAAAGTGAAATTCTTCATTTGGGAGCTAATCATAGCATTATGATATCCTTCAAAGGAGGATCCCAAGTGCTGCATTGTCACCAAATTGCTGCTGCATATGTTACAGAGATTGTGAAACGCAAGCACAATCTATTCGGTCAATGCTCTACAGCTGATGGAGTTTGGAATTACTACTAGGCCAGGAACTATACGAAGTATTCTTCTATACACCTTTCACGGTCATCCTTTTAAGGTTGAGAAGAAAGTCATATGGCAGCTTTTCCTATATTTTTTTTGGTGGAAGATTTGGAATACAAGAAGTGATATTATTTTCTCGGACTCCCCTAAAAAAAGACTATTATTGAATCAGTTACCTTCGTAGCTATGTCTTGGGCACACACAATTTCACCATTTAAAGACTATAGTTTTGTAATTCTTATTAACTATTGGAAAAGCTTTTTGTAACTTGACATTGTTTTTGTAACTTTTCATTCATCAATGAAAGTTTTTCGTTTCCTATAAAAATAAATAAATCTATTGATCGTATTACAAAAATTCTAACCTTACTATATGTCATGTAAACCATGACATTATTACATCAGCGGTTCCTTTAGTCAGCTATCTATGCAAGGTTTATAAATAACTCAGAAAATTAATTAGACTGAGGAAATAGCAACCTGAACCATAGTAGAAGCGAAATACAGATCTGATTCTCCTTCCAATATTGTAGAAATCTCACGATAGACCCGTTCAGCATTTAAAAGTACACATAATCGGCGTATTATCAATGCACCACGCCTAAGAAAATGATAAAACATGTATTTTGTAAATCATAAAATCAAATATCAGTGTTTGTGAGCAACGACAAAAAAACAGAGAGGGAAAGAAAACCACTTTTCCAGTAGAGAATTATTGTTCCGAAAATTATGCACTAGGAAGACAACAAGATGTCGAAAATGTTGCTGATCTTTTGCTATGCAAGCATGAACTTCGAGAATAAGAAGCACCACCTAGGACAAAGTCCCACATAAATTTGTATGTTACTACAGAAGCTAGGTATGAAAATAAACAGCAATAGAAAATATGAATAAAAACCCGTAAGGCAGAAAGCTAATTTCAAACGGCCAAAAAATAATCTGAGCAATAAAAGAGTTTTATCAGCACATCAAATTCTTCATCAGCCTTAATCTTTCAACGCTTAAGATTTAAATAATCGAGAAGGACATATTTTTATAGATTATAGTCAGTTAGCCTAAAAACTAAAAAATAACAGATATATAACCTAGAGTTCAGAAAATTATGGCATGTACACAAATTAGAACTAGAAAGACCATTTGTGTGGCAAGATTAACAAGATGATGCATCATAAAGTAATGGATATTCAGAATCAATAGAATGCAATCACAAACTAACATTCAAAATCACTTAATTTTTTGAAGAGAAGAAGGAAAAAAGGACATGAGAGATTAAGACATGAAGCCAAATCATGAGAATAAACTATTACTTCATCAGAAGGATCAGATAGGGCTTGAAGAAGGCAGTCAAGTATATCGTCCAAAAAGATCAAAACCTGTCAAAAAAGAAATGAAGATTAACTACCCATAACAATGAACCTAAAATATAAAACAACAAGACAGTTGATCGACTATTAATAATAACAAGGAACGATCTGACTTTCTTAAGGCAGTTCAAATGCTTAATAACATTCGTGACATACAAATAAATAAAGGGCAGAATTCTGAGATCTAAAAAAAAACAGTGATATTTGTCGTATTTGAGAGTGAAAAAAAAAAAAAAAAAAAAACTCCAGAAAACTGTTGACTTTTGGGAAACCTTAGCCACTCGCTTCATTCTCAAAAGTAAGGTCTTATTGCAAAGGGTGATTTTCCACACGGATAATCTTCAACTTGTAAGACTTGCAAAGGTTCATGGTTCTCAAATTGAGGCAATAGAGAGAGATTATGAAAAGGTTTACAAGCTTTTTTAACAATACATGGCCAATGATAACTAAGGTGTAATATATTTCAAAGGGATAAACTCTAAAGAGTACACTGTTTATTTCAAGAAGATAACAAGGGAGTCACCAAACGTTTTAGTTTCTAATATTGGACCATTGGTACAGAACACACAAAGTAAAAATCCCACTTTTATGCTTACAACCAATATATAGATAATTTCAATTGCCCTCCAAAGTTCATGTCAAACACACTAAATTTTGTTTCTTTCTATTCTTATTTCTTTATTCTTAAGAACAGAAAGAAAAAAACAATACCGAGATCAAATAAGAAAAATCGAAGGATAAGTAATAGGAAAATAGATATGTTGAAGACAAATCAGTTGCAAAAAAAAGAAAATGGACAGTAATAGTCACCTCAGTTCGATGCCTGTTTAAAAGTGTTGATATCCATTGCAATGCTTCAATCCTAGTAGCCTCATGTTCGCTAGAGAGTTGCCTGATCAATCAACAGAAAATTATGAAAACTAATCGTGACAAAAAAAACTTATATCAAACAAAAAATCAACATGGCTCTAACAATGCAAGAACACTACGAATCCAAACAGTACAATTGCAGAAGAAAAAAAAATTGAACACATTTTCTCCAAGGACAACGAGTGGACACAAAGGGGCAGGGAAAGTGAAGGGGAGAGTTGTACCTCCTAGCAATAGAAAGGATAGCCCCAACATCAAATCCTTCAGAAAGCAATACCTTGATATTGCGAAGCTCTTCATTTATTTCCCGAACAACCTTAAAACATAACGTAAACAAATCAGCTGCATTAAATTCTCAAAAAAATCAGTCAAGTCCTCACCATGAGGCGAAGCTCTTCATTTATTTCCCGAACAACCTTAAAACTTATGATTTCTCTTTATGCTCTCTCTAATCACATGAAGTAAAAAAATAATTATACAAAACAAGCTTATAGCAATAGCACAAAGCAAAGCAAAAAAAAAAAGTCTAAAAGGCAGAGGAAGAGTGAACCAGTGAACCACTACCCAAGAGAGACTAGTTACAAAAAAAAAAAAAGAAGCCTTTTAATCCCTAAGAATCCTAGAGTGAGGATAGTCACACAAAAAATACTATGGTGGTGAGTTATGAAACAATCCAGAAGTAGCGAGCTGTACACTATTCAAAAAAGAAGAGCAACAGTGGACGTGTCTTTTTTTATTAGAGTATACGTGCTTTTGAGGTTCTTTTGTTCCTTTCCACCAAGAGACTACAAAGAAAAGCACGGTAAACCAAATTCCTAAAAGAGCCTTTTCTTTACCTTTCAACCACCAATCACTGAGCATCAACCTCAAAATTTTGAAAGGATAAGACTGACTTTTCTAGAGAAGGAACCATGTAGAATTAACCTCTTAATAATTAAATATGAAGCTAAAACTAGCTAGATACTGATTCTTATAGCTATTTTAATTTATTTACTGATATTTTTTAATTGAAAATTCAACAGTTTATGTATAAGTTTAAAAACATTGCTATTAACAAAAAATTTAATAAATTAAAAGTTTTTTCCTATATCCATGAATATTCAGAAAAACTTGCGCACAAAAATTATTCTCACAAGACAATCATCTGGCTCTATTGTATTTGGCTGCCATTGCTTGAACTAATTTTCTCAAGTCCTTTGTTGAGAAAAATGAAAGAATAGCTTTGTTATCCTCACAGTGACCTTACTACCCAATTAGCCAACCAATCATATGTTTATGCAAGAATTCTTTTTATGGAATTTTGAAAGTTTAATGTTGCTTGATGAATCCTATATAATCTCTAATATTTCATTACAACAATCTTATATTAAAGAAAATGGTAAACAAACAATATGAAAAATATAATTGATGTCTGAAACAGACATGAAAGCATTGAGTACAGGATGAAGCAACATGCATTGTATGTGCTCGTCGCACAAGTAACAATAAAAAGAGGAGATAAATCCAACCCACACGTAACAATAAAAAGAGGAAGATAAATTCTACCACTCTAATCTTCTCTTCTTTATCAGCTATGGAAGGTAGAATTGCTCCTAGAATATCAGCATAATAAGGAACTAGTTGATCTCCAAAAAGTTTTACAAACTCCTTAATCTGAAAATGCAAGAAAACTATAAATTTATAAAGTATGCACAATATTATGATAATGAGTCTAGTTTTATTGAATCCTAGAGAAGTTATAATAACAAATGATGAATGTTCAAGTAAGAAGTACCCATGTAATAGCCGTCAAGCGAGTAAATCCATCCAAGGATGAAGCCCTCTGAACCAGAATCTCAACCATTCGACCATAATCTACAAACTTCAAGAGTAGCATTGCTCGAGTCAGCAAATTATAAATATAAATAAACAAATAAAGTTTGCACATGCAAGGAAAAAAAAATAGAAAAAATAGATTTTTTTTTCGGGACGGGCGTCGTTACCTCAGTATAGTGGAGCAAAGCTCCAATTTCCCAATTTTTTTTTAAAAAAGATAGTTATTATTAAAACTATTTTTTCAATTGTGTGTTTTTATATAATTATTTTGCAGTAACCTATAGTTAAATAGGAAATCCATTTTCTTCACATAAGAAACCAACATTATTCATTTAAAACAAGAAAATACAAAAGAGAAGCCAAGAACACCTAGAGCCAAAGAGCTTACAAAAAGAACTCCAATTAGCGTTAATAATAAAAATGTCTCCGGTTACAAATTGATTACAACATCAATTTGAGGCTACAAATCTCATCATGGGTAATCAATGTTAGCTAAGAAAACTTACTGGAGAGCTTTTGATCTCTAGGAGAAACTCAGAAAGAGCAGAGTCAGCTTGTTGTCTTATTTCAAAACTTGAATCACTCAACATATTAAACAAACCTGAGAATTATCGAGGATTAGTAAATATCATACACATTTAGCATAATAAATTAAAGAAATATTGCTCTTCACACCATTGATCCCACGTTTAATAGACGAAATCGGGGAAATTAAATATTAAAAGAAATTTCATTTAACAAAAAAAAATCACCATCAAGAAAATCAGGAAGAAAACCCAGCATATCAATCTCTGGCGCACTATCAAGTACAATGATCCATCCAACCAAAAACTGACGAACATAGGGATTTATGATATTCATACGCTCCCTCAACAACGGAATAAACTCTTCGATGCTGAAGAAAGATCACAAAAGTATATATATATATATATATATATATATATATAAGCAAATATATCTTTGCAATAAACTTTCAAAATACTACTTTTTTTTTACTTCTTCAAATTTCAAAATGCTACATCTTAGAATGTACGCAACCTTTCAATAAAATAGTTACACTAAGCAGTTTGAAAAATGATGGCATACCTGAACTGGTCACCTTGAGTAACAATATCCTGTTCCATTTAATTTATAAATTAGTTTAAATTAAAAACAAGGGAAAGTTTTCATTAAAACAAAGTGGAGTTCAAATTTTAAAATAGAGTGCAAGGAAACAAGACATCTCCCTCAACTTCTAAGAAGATGGACCAATTTACATCAATAAGGTAGGTAGACTAAATACAATAGACCGAATGTATAAATGTAAAGCAGTCCCATAAGCGGGTATATGTTATACAAGATCCATAGATATACACAACTATTTGAGTTCCTTCAAACATTCTGATGTTTGTCTCAATCCATGGTGAACCAAGGAATGTTTGTAGCATGGACTTCTTCTTTTCTTAAACTTGTTGTGCAAGTGTGTGGTGGGTGGACTGGAGGCATAAGTGAGTACCTTCAAAAGTCCATCTAATAGATGAGCCGCTCTTTGGACGCTGAGATCTGAATCCGTTGTTAGCTTACATACGGCATCAAATATCTCATTAAAGAAAACCATAAAATCGCCTCTAATAATCTGCAGCAATAAGAGTACATATTCAGCTTAGTCCCAAAAGTGCATAAACAGCTCCGACAATTTTCTCACCTTTGCAATGTTGTATAGAGCTTCACATGCATGATAACGTACTGTGCTATCTTGATCAGTAAAAGAATTGAGCACGGGAGGTATAATAAGCTGGAAAGGTTATCATGTTAGCACGAAACACTAATATAATAAAACTACCAAAATGGAAGAAAACAGAACAACATCAAATATAACTGATTTATATAGCAATGACATGACTAACTTATACATCAACAATGAAAGGCCCTTAAAGTACACCACTTAAGAGGGAGGAGAAATAGATCAAGTTTCATATGCAACTATGCCTTTCACCCAAATTGTTATTGGTTGTCGCCAGAATCTCTAGAATTCGATAGTTTAAGCTACAGGCTGAAGAGTGAGGATAACATATCCATCTTCTAAGTTCTAACCAAGAAGCTATTCAAATACATTTTAAGTAGACTATGTACTCAATTATACAAAATAACGGCAATAACCAATCAGAAATCGGTGATAAGCTAAACTATAAAACTTAATAGCAAAACTGCCCAAGAATATACTTCTTTATTTTATATCCTTCAGTGTCCAGGTCAGCTTGCACGCACTTCAACTATTCTTAGAGGACATATAGCCTCTCCCAACAACATTTAGATGTCAAGGAAACCCGTAGTAAATTAATTCAATTCCTAGGTAGATGGCAGATTGAACGCACAACCTTTTGGTTTCTTATGGTGCTTTTGACCATTAAACTACCCATGGTGGTTATTGTCCAAAGAATATACTAACCTCAAGATGATGAGATGCCTCAGAAGACAAGGCAACAGTTACAGCAGCAAGTCCTAGCAATCCTCCCTACATAATGAAATTGAAAGTTTAAAATCAAGAAAGTTCCAAACATAAAGAAAATCATTTACGCATTCATCTCATACCTTTCTATGATTCATTTGAGGCGACATAATGTATTCTTCGTTCAGCAGATGAAGAAACGCAGAAATTTTATCATGTTCTCTACCCAAAACAAGTTGCTTCAATATTGCCTCAATCTACAAGCACAATGCATTTGTTAAAATATTAGACAAACAAAAACAGTAGAAATGAAAAGTGAAGAAGTGGGTTAGGAAGTAGACCTCAATAGCAGCGCTCTTCCGTTTCTCATAGAGTTTATCACACAAGTTTCGTAGCACAAACGTGGGCATGATTGAGTGAGCTTCAGCCATATCAGATGCTGAGAACACTGAAACTTAACTCAACTGATCAAGAACCCAACTGGGAAAGTTTCAAATTCGTTTACGAATCTTCTCCTGCTCGAATCGGAACATCGCTGCGTGGAACAAAATTGATGAAATCAAACAGAACAGAACAACCACTTCAATGGAAAGGGGCAATCGGGATGAACAGTTGGTCAAATTCCAACGAATTAATTAGTGATAACGACTGGCCACCCAAATCAAAACAAATCCAATCCAATAAAACTCGAATTGAAAAAGAATTAAGAACCAAGTCGTCCAAAGATGAGTTTTCTTTACTTTTTGGCCATTTTTTTCTGGGTTTAGGACTGACTTTTTTGTGCAGAGACTTTTCCTTCTTTTGCCTTTCTCTTTCCTCTCTGCTCTCTTTTTTCTTAATTTTTTTTTTCTCTTCGTGGAATTCTACTCACCAATGGGACCGAGAGAAGTTAGTAATTGGAACCAATAATAATTTTTTTTTTTTTTTAATTTAAAGTTAAAATCTATTATTTAAGTATCTAGTTCTTTAATGGCAACTTAACTAAAAAAATAATAATTGGCACCTCAATTCAATTATTTGACCATACAATATTTAAATAGTGTTTGAATTATATACTATTATAATCAGAGTTAAGATAAAATGTGCTTAGATTATTACAATAAACATTTTTCGTAGTTTATGTGCTTTATAGTAGTAAGGAGGGACTACATAACTTTAAACGAGATATAAGTTATATGAAATCTAG
The DNA here is from genome assembly GCA_037833695.1 of Sechiopsis laciniata. Classification (NCBI taxonomy): domain Eukaryota; kingdom Viridiplantae; phylum Streptophyta; class Magnoliopsida; order Cucurbitales; family Cucurbitaceae; genus Sechiopsis; species Sechiopsis laciniata. The sequence continues at coordinate 10,743,274 of JBBMKA010000003.1, forward strand.
TTTAAGTTTAAATCAATCTACCGATTATTATAAATGGCCACCCAAACAACTTAGTTGTCAAAGAAATTATATGAAATCAATTCTTAAGTAGGTGTCTTGATTAAACTCATCATCTCTAATCTTCTAAATGTAGATTTTATGTGTAAAAAACAAAATAGGATGAAAGAGAGATTTTAGAAGCACACAAGAATTGAAATCAACAACCAAGCCCGAGACGATTTTTACAACACATTGAACAACCGATCAACATCGAAGTTGAGAAGCACCACGTTCTTGAACAATCAAACTCATCAAGTTGGCAATTAAGTCAAAATTGTGTAGAAACAAAAGTTATCTAAAAAAACACCCTAAAACTGTATGAAATAGAGCAAATATCAACAATGGAAATTCAAAATTGTGAAATTTTCACTTTAGAACTGCTTGGCGAGAAGAATTGTTTGAAGAAAATAACACCTAGAAAAAATGTATGTACATGAATTAGCTTCAAACTTATTCACACCAATGACTTCAAAAAAAATAACACAGCCACATGAGTAATAAAAAATAATAGCTATATACAATTTTACAAGCTACACAAAATGAGACCAGCCTGTATATAATGGAGGCATATGATCATAGTTGTGATTGATTGCCTAGTAGATCTTCTCCTATTTGTCTCTACTTCTGTAGCTGAGGTTGAGGCCGAGGCTGGGGCTAACTAACCTTGACGCAGACGCTAATGTTGACGCTGAGGCCTCCTGCGTATTTTAGAAACATTTTCGGTACCCTTTTCTTGGTTGATCATCAGCAAAGAGAAATTTATAATTGTAAGATAAATGATGCTTCTTTTGCATTAGAAGTAATTAATGATCTGTGTACTACTTAAATTTTTTTGACAAGTTAAAGCAGCATTGGAACTTAGGAGAGAAAAAAAAAAAACTAAAAACTAAAAAATTAAAGCCCGTTTAATAACCATTTTGTTTTTTGTTTTTTGTTTTTGAAATTTAAGCATACAACAACTACCTCATCATATATTTTTCTTACTTGGATATCTACGTGTTACCTATATTTTTAGAAACTAAACCAAAATTTGGAAACAAAAAAAAGTAGCTTCCAAAAGTTTGTTTTTGTTTTTGAAATGTGGTTAACATTCACATACTTTCTTAAGGAAAGATAGATACATTGTATGAAATATGGAACACATCATAGGATATTCGAATAAAAATTAGCTTAAATTTTAAAAACAAAAACCAAATGATTATTCAAACGGGGCCTAAACTGACTTAATGTTTTTTTTTATATCTATGAATGTTTGGATCAGCTTAAGTATACATTGACTATTTTCATAAGACAACCGTTCAACCCTGCTACATTTGACTGTAAAAAAAATTCGTAAAAAATTAACTCTTAGAATAGGTGGTTATAGATTGAACTCATAATCTCTTATTTGTCTAGGCGGCCAACCCACCCACAATGGTCGACTTTTATTTAATAGTATGGAAAGGTATGAATTATATTCAATCTCTATCAGACCATCGTCATAAAAATATTTTCACTCAATAGAAGTAAAAAAAATCACTCAAATAGAAATGCTAGTAAAGCTAAAGAATTCAGGAAACAAAGAATTTATGTCAACAAGAAGTTACCATGGGCTGGCGCGGAGCACCGGTTCGTGACGGTATCTTCTTTTTAGCATGTAAGCGATGTAGATGCTGCATATGCTCGAACTGTTGTAGACTAACAGCAAAGTTAATTCCATTATGAGAGTTCCCAGCATCCTGGCTTACATCATCATCTTCATTTATATTCAACCCAGACATGTGCATTAAGGAGTGGGAGTTCTGAAATGAGTATGGAGGCACTGTTTCGAGACGTGTTCGTAATATTTTAAAGGCACCACTTTTCTGTGTTTAAACGTCAAACCATAGGTAAACAATGAGTCAATTAACACATCATGAGAGTATTATCGTTCATTTTACATAAATGAACACGATTATGTAATCTCGACAACATTTTCGAAGTCCCGTGACATTAGTCGAAGTTTCCTTTTTAGCACAGCACAACACAGGTAGAGGTTAGCAGGAAAAAAAACTAATGAGTATTAACTAGTATATCAAGTTCATCAGCTTGTAAATTTACATCACTGATACTATTTGCCCAGTGTTCAATCGAATTTCCCTTGTATACCAAATTTATCAGCTTGAAAATTTTACATCACTGATTATTTGTCAACCCTCCATATTAAAATATAGGGGGAAAAGGCAAATGAAAGTTAAGAAGGCATACCTGGGGAAGTAACATTAGCAGACCGTATAATGCTTTTAGTAGCCATATATATCTTCCAGGTTCAAGAAGCTGCAAGAATCCCAAAGAATATCCAACTCAAGAAGAAATAAACAATCCAAGATAACCAAAACAAATATATAGTATTTCTCCAAGAAAAAATGAGATGGAGGAAGATAGGTAGCTTGCATTACAAAAGATCATCCGATTAGTATGAATATTTACAATACAATAAGCTAGCTCTCAGGAATATTTATACTTAATAGTACATTGATAGTGGAAGTCCGGTGTTGTGTTATTCCGTTGCACACTTTCGTAACATTTTTCTAAAGCACAAATGACTTCTTTCTTCTCTTTTTCTGGTGATAGGTCTACTTTTTTTCAAAATAGATCAATTATAAGGCTTTCCCCTCATGTGGAACAAAAGAGAAGAACAACCTATGATCTTCCTGAATCTACAGGTCTAGGTACGCAAACACAGTGAATAATTCTTTTTAAACTTCCATAGTATACGTTTGTATGTTTGACAAATGACGTACAGAACAGGCTGATAAATAGCAAAAGCCAATAATAATAAAACTAAGATAACAACAAATTACAAAAATGTGAGCCGAGGTAGAAGTAGCCTTGGAAAAGCTAAGTATAAACTAGTACAACTGGATATAAGTATAACTGATCATTTATTAAATTAACTGTTCATTTTTAAAATATTCATAAGTACCGTCACAGCGTTTACCAATTTAAAAACTACAAACTTGAGACTGAACAGACAACACCACACACTCCATAGTTCGAAAATGATATCATTTTGTAAAAAAGAATTGTGATACGACATAGCCAAGACACTAAAGTTGTTTTGGAATTTATTTTGATATACTTCTACAGATATTAATGCTCAATTTTAATGAATTAGATGATATTAAGATTCAAGATTTGCATTCTATTTGATTCATTTTCAAGAAAATTTGAATATTCAAAATGAAGCACATGCACATCAATTTTCTTTTGATGCTCCTGTAGTTAGGCTAGCTTTCTTTTAGGCTCTATTTTACTTTCATTCATTTCTGAAAGTAAGAAGGGTATCCCAAAAAATAAAAATAAAAAATAAAAAAAGAAAGAAAAAGAATATTTAAATTTATTGGTCTACTAATCTGAATAGAAATTGTAACTTGTAAGAAGAGAAAATGAGTACTATAAAACATATTTGAAATAGGAAAGTGAACTATATTAAGTCATTCCCACCTGCAATCTTAGATAAGAAAAGACTGGAGTCTCTAGAAGGTTAATCAGTTTATCCAGCCGAACAAAAAATTCCACATGAATATCTGCCTCCACCAAAGACTGAATCACTATACTAGCATGCTGGTATGTCTGCCATACAAAAATAACAAAAAGTTAAAACACAAATTGGTATCTCTCATTTATATAATGAGATAGTTAGATACAAAACTGAAGTATTAACCCATTCAAACACTACCTGTGCTAAGAAGCAAAGACTTAAAATAGCCATTGGGGAATGACACCATGATGCATATAAAGAAACAAAAAGGTCCTTCCCAATTGCATCGTGCAATGAGTTCTTTAAAAGATCTCGAAGATCGGATAACTCAGAGGAAGTCAGCAAAATCAAATTGAGTGCCTGAAAAAAAGAAAGAGCAACCTCACTAAAATGGTTCAAAAACACAGGAGTTCAATCACTCGGGTATCTAGCTAAGTAATTTAGGGTTCTGATGTGAACTGGTGAGTTGTGAAGAAGATTGTAAAAATTTAGCACCTTTGTTCTGACATTAAGAAAAGGTTTTTTGAGATGAAATGCAAGCATATTAGAAACCACCCTCTAGTTTCAAATATGATTCTTGTTCCACTATTTCGTATTGTAAAGAACAATATGCAATATTGCGAATTCCTAAGTAATCACATTAAAACTGTGTTTCCATGCACGTCCAATATGCGTTCAGCTTATAGGAGGTATTCCAAGTTCACATTTTCGAGAGGAGGGCAAAGTTTTGTGGCATGCTAGTTTCTTTGCTATTTTGTGTGGAGTTTGACTTGTGAGAAACAATAAGATAATTAAAGGTGAAATCGGATAAGTTGCGTCACGAGGTTGGGAGGTCATGAGAATTGATGATTCCTTATGAGTTAGAGATCTGGCCTTTTGTAACTATGAACTTGGTTTGATTTTGTTAGATTGGAGTTCCTACTTGTAGCTTTTGAAAGATTCTCCTTTCATTTTTTTGGGGATTTTTTCCTGTATACTCTTGTTTGTTTTTACATTCTTCTCAATGAAACCTTGATTTCTTACTAATAAGTTTAAATAATCCTCCAAGGGTTGTCTTTGAAACACCTATTGATCGTATTAAAAAAAATAGCCTTACTATATGTCATGAAAACCCTGGCATTATTACATCAGTATTTTCTTTAGTCAGCTATCTATGCAAGATTTATAAATAACTCAGAAACACAAATACGCTGAGGAGATAACAACCTGAACCATAATAGAAGCGAAATCCAGATCTGATTCTCCTTCCAATATTGTAGAAATCTCACGATATACCCGTTCAGCATTTAAGAGTACACATAATCGGCATATTATCATTGCACCACGCCTAAAAAAATGATAGAACAACATATATTTTGTAAATCATAAAATCAAATATCAGTTTTTGTGTGCAACAACAAAAAAGCAGAGGAGAGGGAAAGAAAACCCACTTTTCGAGTAGAGAATTATTGTTCCGAAAATTATGCACTAGGAAAACAACAAGTTGTCGAAAATGTTGCTGATCTTTTGCTATGCAAGCATGAACTTCGAGAATAAGAAACACCACCTAGGACAAAGTCCAATATAAAATTGTATGTTTAAATACAGAAGCTAGGGATGAAAATAAACAGCAACAGAAAATATGAACAAAAACCCGCAAGGCAGAAGACTAACAGCAATTTCAAAAGGCCAAAAAAATGATCTGAGCAATAAAAGTCAGTTTTATCGGCACATCAAATTCTTCATCATCCTTAATATGTCAATGCTAAGGATTTAAATAATCGAGATAGACATATTTTATAGATTTTAGCCAGTAAACCTAGAAACTAAAAATTAACAGAGATATAATCGAGCATTCAGAAGATGATGGCATGTACACAAATTAGAACTAGAATTACCATTTGTGTGGCAAGATTAAAAAGATAATGCATCATAAAGTAATGGATATTCAGAACCAATAGAATTCGATCACAAACTAACATGCAAAATCACTGAATTTTTTTGAAGAGAAGAGGGCAAAATAGGACATGAGAGATTAAGACATGATCAAATCACGAGAATAAACGATTACTTCATCAGAAGAATCAGATAGGGCTTGAAGAAGGCTGTCAAGTATATCTTCCAAAAAGATCAAGACCTGTCTCAAAAGGAATGAAGATTAACTACACATAATAATGCACCAAAAATATAGAACAAGAGAATCGAAAACAATTGATCAACTATTAATAATTACAAGGAACGATCTGACTCTCTAAGGCAGTTCAAATGCTTAATAACACTGCTGACGTTAAAATAAAATAAAAGGCAGAATTCTGAGTGTCTTGAAAAAAACAGTGATGATTTGTCGTATTTGAAAGTGAGATAATAAAAAAGAAACTCCAAAAAACTCTAGACTTTTAGGAAACCTTAGCCACTCGCTTCATTCTCTAAGGTCTTAGAGCCAAGGGTGATTTTCCACACAGGTAATCTTCATTTTGTAATACTTGCAAAGGTTCATCTTTATGGTTCTCAAATTGGGGCAATAGAAAGTGTGTGTGTTAAACACTAACAGTAGGAAAAGGTTTACAAGTTTCTTTCCTGAAACTTGGCCTTTTTAACAATACATAATGTTGAGAATCCCACATTGAAAAGGTGAAGAGACCTCCTACTATTTATAAGATAGGTGGGCTACTCCACTCATCACTAATATGATATTAGAGCCCATTAAACTCAAAGGGGTGTTCGGTCCAATAAAAATGAAATTAGGATCCGATTCAAGATTGGTGAACCCAAACGAGACACCATCTTGAGGAAACATGTCACATTATGCCTTGAAGATAGCATGAGACTTTGCGTTTCGCGTGTCTACCATTTCACCACCAAGGAATCTTGAAAGTCAATCATATTCCATGAATATGATATATATCTAGTGTGATGTATGAAGTATCGAATGCCTCCTTCCTTACTTTTCTGAGAGGCCCTTTACAACTATAAAGAAGTAGGGGTTGATTCACCTTCGTCAACTTAGCTACTTAATACTCAATACAATACTAAAATAAACGCGAACGGCATTCAATTGTACTCTTAATATGTTATAGCCGTACAACAACAGTCGTACTCTAAATATGTACCAAGGAAACCGAACGTCTAAACCCAATGATTCAAGGCAAGGATACAAGATCTGGAGTAAGGAAAATTCTTTTTCAATTTTCTCAACAACTAAACTAGTTCAGAATAAAGAATCGCCCATTTACTCGTTAACCGCATCACTTTCTCTTTCTCATTCTCTACGAGTCAAGCAACTTATCTCGTCGTGTATTAGCAGACGATATATATAATATAGGCTCGCAATGCAATATCGTTCAAAATGAATATATTGGCAAAAGAAGAGGCTACCGATTTCCCACTAACTACTACGTTAGGGCTTGACCCTTGGATGAGAAATTCATGGCTAAGTTAGTCTGTTTTCAATTCAAAATAGTATGATTCAATTCAAGCACCTTTTTTTAGGATCCCAAGTTGGAAAGGTGGAAAGACCTCCTAGCAATTATAAGATAGGTAGATTATTCCTCTCATCGCCAATTGATTTTGTGAAGCTATCTAATACATAGCCAATGAAAACTAAGGTGTAATATATTTCAAAGGGATAAACTCTTAAGGAGTATACTGTTTATTTCAAGAAGATAACAAGGAACCTCCAAACGTTTAGAAAGTTGAAAAGGTATACAAGTTTCTAATTTTGGTACAGAACACAAGTAAAAATACTATTTTTATGTCTACAACCAATATATAGATAATTTCAATTGCCTTCCAAAGTTCAGGTCAAACACACTAAATTTTGTTTCTTTCTACTCTTTCTTTATTCTTAAGAACAAAAAGAACAAATAATACCAAGATCAAATAAGATAAATTGAAAGATAAGTAATAGGATAATAGATATGTTGAAGACAAGTCGGTCGATCAAAAAATAAAATGGGCGGTGATAGTCACCTCAGTTCGATGGCTGTTTAAAAGTGTTGACATCCATTGCAATGCTTCAATCCTAGTAGCCTCATGTTCGCTAGATAGTTGTCTAATCAATCGACAGAAAATCATGAAAACTAATCATGACAGGAAAAAAAAAAAAAAAAAACTTATATCAAATAAAAAATCAATATGGCTCCAAAGATGCAGGAGCACTTGCACTATGAATCCAAACTGTACAATTGCATGAAAAAATTTGAACATATTTTCTCTGAGGATAATGAGTGGACATGAAGGGGCAGTGGGAGTGAAGGGGGGAGTTGTACCTCATAGCAATCGAAAGGATAGCTTTAACATCAAATCCTTCCGATAGCAATGCTTTGATATTGCGAAGCTCTTCATTTATTTCCCGAACAACCTTAAAACATAACGTAAACAAATCAGCTGCATTAAATTCTCAAAAAAATCATTTAAGTCCCTCACCAGGAGATGTAAAAGTCTAAAGGGAGCTCAAAGAGAGACTTATGAGTTCTCTATATGCTCTCTCCAATCACATTAAGTCAAAAAAAAAATTATAGGAAACAAGCTTATAGCAATAGCACTAAGCAGGCAAAAAAAAACAGTCTAAGGGGCAGGGGAAGAGCGAACGACCACCCAAGAGAGACTAATTACAAAAAAAAAAAAAAAAAAAAACCTTTTAATCCCTAAGAATCCAAGAAGAGGATAGTCACAATTTTTTTTACTATGGTGGTGATTCGTGAACTATTGAAATAACCCAGAAGTAGCGAGTTGTACACTATTCAAAAAGAAATAGCAAAGAGTAGATGTGAGTGTGTCTTCTTTTTTTTAGAGTTGACATGCTTTCGAAGTTCTTTTGTTCCTTTCCAACAAGAGACTCCAAAGTAAAGCACGGTAAGCCAACTTCCTATAAGAGCCTTTTCTTTACCTTTCAACCACCAATCACTGAGTATCAACCTCAAAATTTTGAAAGGATTGGACTGAATTTTACTAGGGAAGGAACCATGTAGAATTAACCTCTTAATAATTAAATATGTAGCTAAAACTAGCTAGATACTGATTCCTAGAGCTATTTTAATTTATTTACTGAGATTTTTTAAGTGAAAATTCAACATTTTATGTATAAGTTAAAAACATTGCTATTAACAAAGAATATATTAAATTAAAAGTTTTTTCCTATATCCTAACTCATGAGTGTTCGGAAAAACTTAAAGCGCACAAAATTTTTTCTCACAAGACAATCATCTGGCCCTCGTGTATTTGGTTGCTAAGATAACTTGTAGGATGCTTCCCAAGTAGGTGACCATCCTTGCTTGAACTAATTTCCTCCAAGTCCTTTGTTGAGAAAAATGAAAGAATAACTTTGTTATCCTCACAGTCACCTTACTACCCAATTAGTCAACCAATCATATGTTTGTGCAAGAGAATTTTTGTAGAAATTCGAGAGTTTAGTTTAATATTGCTTGATGAGTCCTACATAATATATCTCTAATATTTCATTAGAACAATCTTATATTTAAGAAAATGGTAAACAATCATAGTCTGAAAAATAAAAGTGATGACTGAAACAGACATAAAAGCATAAAGTATAGGATGAAGTAACATGCATTGTATGTGTTCGTGGCACAAGTAAAAACAAAAAGAGGAAGAAAAAACCTACCACTCTAATCTTCTCTTCTTTATCAGCTATAGAAGGTAGAATTGCTCCTAGAATATCAGCATAATAAGGAACTAGTTGATCTCCAGCAAGTTTTACAAACTCGTTAATCTGGAAATACAAGAAAACTATAAATTTATGAAGATAATGCACAATATTAAGTACCTCATAGTAAATGACAAGAAGTCTAATTTTATTAAATCTTAGAGAAGTTCTAATAACAAATGTTGAATACCCATGTAATAGCCGTCAAGCGAGTAAATTCATCCGAAGAAAAAGACCTTTGAACCATGATCTCAACCAATCGGCCATAATCTACAAACTTTAAAAGTAGCACTGCTTGAGTCAGAAAATTATTAAACGAACAAATAAATTTTGCACATGCAAAGAAATGAAGTAGAAAAAATAGATAGTTATTATTAAAACTATTTTTTTTCATTTGCGATATTTTTTCTGATTTTGCACTTATCAATAGTAGAATAAAAATCCATTTTCTTCACTTAAAAACCCGACACTATTCATTAAAAACAAGAAAAATACAAAAGAGGAGCCAACAACACCTAGAGCAAAAGAGCTTACCAAAAGAACACCAATTAGTGTTAATAATAAAAATTCATATTGGTTACAACATCAACTTGAGGCTATAAATCTAGTTATGGGCACTCAATATTAGCTAAACAATCTTACTGGAGAACTCTTGATCTCTTGGAGAAACTCAGAAAGAGCAGAATCAGCTTGTTGTCGTATTTCATGATCTGAATCACTCAACATATCAAACAAACCTGAGAATTATCATGGATTTGTAAATATCATAAACGTTTAGCAGAAAAATATTATAGCAATAGTGCTCTTCACACCATTGATTTCACGTTCAATAAACAAAAGCGAAGAAATTAAATATTAAAAGAAACAACATTTAACAAAAAAAATCACCATCAAGAAAATCAGGAAGAAAACCGAGCATATTAATATCTGGCGCATTATCAAGTACAATGATCCATCCAACCAAAAATCGACGGATAAAGGGATTTCGGACATTCATACGCTCCCTCAACAATGGAATAAACTCTTCGATGCTGAAAAAAGATGACAAAAAAAAAATTATAAGCAAATACATCTCTGCGATACAATTTCCAAATAATGCATCTTGAATGCATACAACCTTCAATAAAATAGTTGTTTGAGAAATGATGGCATACCTGAACTGGTCACTTTCAGTAACAATATCCTGCTCCATTTGATTTATAAATTAGTTAATTACAAGGAAAACGTTTCAATAAAAAAAAAGTGTTCAAAACAAAGTGCAGGAAAACTAGACATCTCCCTCGACTTCTAAGAAGATGGGGCAATTTACATCAATGAGGTAGGTAGATTAAATACAATAGACCGAATGTATAAATGTAAAGCAGCCCCATAAGAGGGTATATGTTATACAAGATCCATAGATATACACAACTATTTGTATTCCTTCAAACATTTTGATGCTCGTCTCAATCCATAGTAAACCAGAGAATGTTTGAAACATGGAATTCTTTTCTTATTTTCTTTCTTAAACCTGTTGTGTCAGTATGTGGTGGGTGGCAGTGTAAGTGAGTACCTTCAAAAGTCGATCTACTAGCTGAGCAGCATTTTGTACATGGGGATCTGAATCAGCAATTAGCTTACATATGCCATCAAATATGTCATTAAAGAAAATCAAAAAATTGCCTCTAACAATCTGCAGCAATAGGAGTATATATTTAGCTTAGTCTCAAAAGTGCATAAACAGCGCTGACAATTTTTCTCACCTTTGCAATGTTGTATAGAGCTTCACATGCATGATAACGTATTGTGCTATCTTGATTCGTAAGAGAACTGAGCACAGGAGGTAAAATTTGCTGAAAAGTTCATCATGTTAGCAGGAAACACTATAACTTAATAACACTACAAAAATGGAAAAAAAAAAACTACAGAATATCATCAAACATATATGATTTACAGATCATCGACATAACTAACTTATACATCAACAATGAAAAACCCTAAAAGTACACCACTTGAAGAGGGAGGAGAAATAGATCAAGTTTCATATGCGGCTATCCCCTTCACCCAAATTGTTATTGGGTGTCGCCAGAATCTCTACAAAATAGTTTAAGCCAGGATAACATATCCATCTTCTAAGTTCTAACCAAGAAACTATTCAAATACATTTTAAGTAGACTATGCACTCAACAACTATACGAAATAACGGCAATAACCAATCGAAAATCAATGATGAGCTAAGCTACAAAACTCAATTACGAAACCACCGAAGAATATACTAACCTCAAGATGATGAGAGGCTTCAGAAGACAAGGCAACAGTTACAGCAGCAATTCCTATCAATCCTCCCTGCATAATGAAATTGAAACTTGAAAATCAAGATAATTCCAAACATAAAGAAAATGAAGATTTCACCAAGCATCCAAAAGCCTAAAAAACAAACCCGAGCTATGAGAAGCATTCGTTTTTGCATTCATCTCATACCTTTATAAGATTCATTTGAGGCGACATAATGAATTCGTTGTTCAGCAGATGAATAAATGCCGCAATCTTGTCATGTTCTCTAGCCAACACAAGATGCTCCAATATTGCCTCAATCTACAAGCGCAATGCAACCATTGAAATAATAGAGAAATCAAAACAGTAAAAATAAAAAATGAAGAAGTGGGTTGGGAAGTAGACCTCAATAGCAGCGGTCTTCCGTCTCTTATAGGTTTTATCGCACAAATTTCGTAGCACATATGCAGGCATGATAGAGTTAGGTTCAGCCATATTAGACGCTGAAAACACTGAAACCAATTCAACTCATCAAGAAACCAATTGGGAAAATTTCGTTTACGAATCTTCTCCTGCACGAATCGGAACATAGCTGCGTGGCAGTTCTCCCCAAAAAAAAAAAAAAAAAGGAAACTGATGAAATTAAACAAAACCCCCTTCAATGAAAAGGGCCAAATTCCAAAATCCCAAATCTAATCGAACCCAATAAGGACTACAAAATAGTTGAAACCAGTTCGTCGAGAGGAGATTTCTTTACTTTTCGCCCCCTTTTTTCTGGGTTCAGAGAGATTTGACTCTTTTGTTCAGAGATTTTTCTTTCTTTTCCTCTCATTTTTTTCTTTGTTTTTGTTTTTGCTTGGTGCAACTCTACCAGTTGGGAGACAGAGAAGTTAGGGCACTGTAACGGTCTACTGCGCGCCAAATGAAAAATCATCACCTCTACTATTCTAACGGGTGATTTTTTTTTTTTTTTTTTTTTTTTTTTTGAGAAATCTAAAGCATGATATTTAAGATGCACGCTATTATAATAAAATCCGTAATAAATGATATTTGATATGCATGAGTTTTTTATTAATCATATTTAATTCTTTTAGATAAAATGAACAAATTCAAATTAATATAACAAAAAAAAATAGTTATTTTATATGAATATATGAGTAAAGTGACATGACCATTTGAATTTTATCATAAATTGCCTCCAAAACTTGTTTGAGTTGGAAAAGAAGTCATATAAAACTATTTCTTATATAAGCGTTTAACTAAATATTGTATCCTAAAAAAATACAAAAATTATTTTTAACCATGAAGTCAATTGGTTTAAATCAATTTTTTTTTTTCTTTTGCAATAAATATAGTTGAGTTGATTTGGGGTGAGGTGACTCAAACTCATAATTTTTAAATTATAGGCAATAACTTAATTAGTTGAACATATATATTCTGCTGTTAGGATAAAAATGTTTAAATCAATGGCACTCATAAATTCTAGAAGAAAATACATTCTTCCAATTAAATTCACCTTTTATTCGTGTTGAAAATGTCCTTAACTATGTTGTCTTCCTCGGTCATCAAGTTGAAGTTCAAGGGCAAAATGGCTGATAGGACTTTTGTAGGCAAAATGTGTAATCTGATTTTATATTTTTTTGTATTGATTTTTACGTTTTTTGGTCATATGATGGATGAAGGTTTTATGATAGTTCACTATAAACGACACTCTTAAAACCTTTGCTTCGTTTTTCGAACCTTTTATATTTTTCTCTCGAATAAAACGGTCTCTTGCCTCTACTTACAGACATAACTAACACAATGACACAAATTTGTATGATCTTTGATTCTTATTCGACGTTTACGATTTTCATAACCATTCGTCTAGATTTAGTCTCTCTCGATCGAGAATGTGTTGATAAAACATGTTTCCTCGATTAGCCAAAACTGAATTCCAGTTAGGCTAGGAAATGGCAATTTCTTCCATCCAATTTGACTCTGAAAACGCAATTGAAATAGCCAAAAAACAGCTCAAGAAACTGATTGATGCATCATTTTGTAAAATGTCAGCAAATTTCGTCGTCACATACATTTGCATTGTAATATCCTACATGAATTCCTAAATACATATATAATAAACATAAACAATTATATCAAATAAACCCAGCAATAAATAAATAATGTTGATCTTGGAGAACAATTAAGAAGACCAACCTTTTGGAGAGCATAAGCTGCGTAACAGATTTGGTGATCAGCGAGAACAAGGAGACGCAAAACGAAACGAAAACCTGTATTATGGGAATTATTACCATGATGCATATTTATAAAAAAAAATAATACAAATAAATAAATAAATAAAAGAATATAATTTCTCTGCCATCCACGTGGCGCATTCACGTTGTGCCACGTTTTTTAAATTTAATTCATTGTTTTTTTATTTACTTCTAGGGCATCAAACCAACTAATTGAATCCAAAAATCTAAATTTCCATTACATATCAAATGCCAACAACATTTTTTTAGTTTAAATTGAGGAAGAGAATCACAAAGTCTGTTAGAGAGTACCATTACTTTCAAATAAAATAAGAGTCAAATAACATTTATAACCGCGGTAGAGTTGAATTAGACTAAAACCAATCAATCAAACAACACGCCATCAACCATTTTGGTATAAATATTACATCTAGAGATTCGGTTGCGGATACATACTAAATGTCACTAAATTAAACTTATTTTGGAGAGAGGCAAAGTAACTTTTTTTTTTATTGGAAGAAGGGGGATTCAAACCTATAACCTCATGGTTACTAAGTTGTACAAGATGTCGTTAGAGTTTTGCTCTTATTGGCTTAGAGACAACGCAACTAATGTAATGTAAATGTGCATATTTAATTGAACATGTACAAGTTGTTTGGAGCTCCAACTTCAAAGTGGAAGCCAATGATAATGGTTAGCTTTTGAGTTCGTCAATACATCAAATTGTTAACCCTATATATTAGAGTAAATATGTATGGTCTATTACTTCTTGATCCATATAGTTTATATTTGATCCCCCATTCTGCATATTGGCATACAGTTTATATAATTAAACTACATTTTTATTGGCAGATGGTGTTAGAAAATTTCTAATTTTTTACCATTGCGAAATGAGAAATTCAAACTTATAAGCTTTTGAACAAAAATATATATTGTCCACATATATAGAATCTAGAAGTTATGAGTTTAAAGTATATTGTCCATATTTATTAAAAAACCAAATACTTTACGGTCAAATAGTTATTCTATGGAAATAAAAGAGATGCACTTAATAGTATGATATCAGGTTTATTGAACGAATTACAAATTAAAAGTAGAGTACAAAATTCACGAGAGTTCAAAGGAAGACAACATCATACAGGATACTTTTGTTGGTTTGTATAACAATTCTCTTGTATTAAATTGATTAATCAAAAGGGTTTGATAGAGAGCAGCCAAAATCTCTATTTATGGAGATTATGTAAATTCAACAACTGCCTCTACTACAAAGTTAAAAAAACAAACAAAAACAGATGCAAGGTAGCAGAAGTCCAACGCCATGCTTATATGACGAGAAAGGCCACACACCTCTACGTTAATTTGTAGACACCTTCTTTATCTTCATTCATTTGATGTCTCCCGATATTTGATTTAGGAACTACATGGTTATCCCAAATGTAGTGGAACGAAACTCCAATTTCTCAATTTAAATAATAATAATAATAAAATATGATCCATGATCACACATGCGAGCTTCAAGTAAATATTTGAGACTCCTGATCCAGTCAACAATTAACAGCCTTTCATCCCTGACCAATTATAATATTTTTGTCGAAAATCTGGTCTTTGAAAGAGAAAAAGAAGTCACTTTCTAGTTTCCACCTCAGTTTTTAAGAAGAAAAAATATCTCTAGCCAGTAATCCAATTATCAGGCTTAGTGCCGAAGTGAGCATAGTTCATTTGGCATTCTGATGTATTAACATTGATGAGGTGTGTTGTTTGAGTCCCTCAATTCCCTATTGTACTTAAATAAATAATAAAAAACTATCAGGCTACAACAGAAAAGAGAGATTAGTTCTCTGATTTACATGACCTCTATGCCAAAAAAAAAAAGAAAAGTAAATCACCTTTTATATCCATGAAACAATTCATAGCAGTAAGCTTAACATTGGATGGTTACCATTAAAATCAAATCAGATGACAGCCAGTTGCAAAATCACCCAGATGATGGACATTGATGAACAGTAAATAATGGTCCAGAATTCAAAGGGAGGAGGCTCCAAAAACAGCCCTCACTATCAACACAACAGCTATACCATTTCATTCTATAACAACCTGCAGGAAAATAAGACACATTAAGCAAGCACTTTGAGAATCCTTGCCCTTTCTCATCTGGTTCAAACTGCACGAATGCTTCGACTACCCTCTCAGTTCTACAAAAGCTTGATGTTCTGCAGTTGCCGATACAAGCCGCACTTTTACTTGACTCGGTCACGTAATGTAGCAGTTTGTTTTGCATTTCTACCATGTCCTCGCTTTCCCAAGCTTCACGATCATGCTGTTTTTGCTCGTTGTTCTCCTTTGGTTCTTGAAAGAATAATCCACAATACAAAATGCAGTACATCTTTGCGATTCGAACTGACGTATTTGGCACGATGTTTCTCAGTTGAAGACAAAGATTTAGTGATAGGTGGAAGCCGAATGGGATAGATATTCCATCTGGTTTACGTGCATCTGTAGTGGCGAAGAGTTCAGATCCAATGAAAGGCCTGAAAATTGAAGTCAATTCAAGAATTTAAATAGCTGAGAAAGAAAATAAATGCTCCAACTGCTAACCTACAAAGGAAAAAAGAGAAAACAGTTAAAAAAAACTACTCAGTATACCTTACACAAAAGAAGCACTTGGGCACTCGGAATGGAATGCTTATCCACTGCCTAAGAATATGCGATAAAAACAGCATGCCATCCTCGATAACCTGGAGAAATGTCCCTTCATTCAATCCATTCTCCTTGCTTTTCAATCCAACAACTTCAGATACAGCATACCTACAGAGAGTCAAGATATCTCTCACTTCATACCCCACATCTAATTTTTTGCTTTTTGAGAGCAAATGCGAACAGTTATTTGGTCCTCCAGTGATCTCGAAAAGTTGTGCAAGCTTTTTACTCACGTCACTGTCTACCAACCACAGCCGATCACTTAGATTCTGAACGAGTTCTGATTGTAAATTAGTTATGAAATCATCCACATTTTCAATCATCGGAGTTGCAGTCAAGTTTGGAACATGAAGGGCGAAACCAGTACAAAAGGCCAACAAAGAGCAACTCAGTGCAAGGGCTGAAATAACGTTTGAACTCTTAGTGTCTATTCCAATAAAAGTAGCTCCAATGAGATCAAATTCCCGGGACAACCTCTCAAACGTTGAAGAAAATTTACTAAGTTCTTTAACAGTTTTGTGGATAGCAGCGGTATCATTTGTTCTAAGCTTAACATAGTCGCTACCATTACAATTCGAAACGTTTAGCAATAGCTTGAGAATGCTCCCCACAGTTCCTAAAGTCTTAGCTCTTAATGACAAAAACCATCTCTGGAAGCAAAATGCTCTTACTGGTGAGACAGCTGCTGCCTTTAAGGTCTCATCCGAAGAGCGCAGACACCGGTAGGCCTCCGAAAGCTTGTCATAGTACATGGCCTCAGAGATACTCCCAACTTGATTTTGATTTATCTGTTCTTCAATGGAAAACATGTTCAGAATTGTTTCCTTCTCTAACCAGTTAACCAAGCCAGAACCATATTGCGGTAACAGTAGTAACTGAATTTTTCTTTCCGCAAGAGCAAACTGAAGCAAAGATTTCATCCAGCAATGAAAGAAATCAGAGTGAACCTTTGAAATCAAATGGCCAAAAATCAAGGTAGCAGCAATCCATGATCCGTGACATGCAGCATGCCTCCCAGCTTTGTAAGCGGGCCATTCGTCCCCATTTTTTAGCAACTTCTTTGCACGCTCAAGCGTAAAAATCACGTTTTCAGTCAAATCTCCACAAAAGGTGAAACGTGGAAACCCATCATTATTGCGAATCCTAGAATCCTCAGTTATCCTGCAACTCAAAATGAATTTACAGTTCAATAACAAGGAATAAGTTATGCAAGTATGGCCTCTGAATAAACAACTTTTGCATACAGTGTTGACCAATGGTTTCACCTTGTTAAATATGTCAGATGTGATGGAGTCAACTTCACCTAGATGGCCAATGCAGACTGCTGCAAATCCATATAGAAGGAATGCAAATCTCAAGCCGATATCATTCTTCTCATCTCCTTCAAAGTTCACATCTGATTGTCGACTATTGCTAACATCTTCATACATATTCATGATTAATTCAACAGTTGAACATAATTTCTCCAAAAGCAACATCCACAGATCTGAATGCTCTCTAACAATGAGCAGGAGAAGGTTTAGCAGCCCCTTAATTTCTTGAAACACTTCAGAATTTGACTGAGAAAGATCAACTAACATCTTTCCTAATGATGCAATTTGATCCACGATTAGTGAAATAACATGTGATGGCAACAAAGAGAATGAACAGCCTTCTGATTCTATTTCCATTTTTTCAGAGAGTTTTAATGACAGATCCACCAATATATGAACAGCAAGGAGGCTCTTTAACTTCTCTGGAGATCGAGCTGCACACTCCACAGCTGTTACCAGTTTAGAGTATTCGTTTGCATCCAAAGAAGAGGGATTTGGCAGCACATAGAAAAGAATCTGAAACTTATCAATTGTGATTCAACATATTTTAAGATCAAAATTTAAACACAAGTTCATCCATATAAGCTGAAGAATGACCTTTCGTAACAGCCGTAGAGCATCACACTGTGAAGTAGTTGGAAGCATGCCTTTATCTAGTGCATTGACTAAAATTCTGACCACAGATGCCTTATCTGTAAACTGACATGCTCCTTTCATGAAAATAAAACACAAACATCTTAAAGATCTTTCTTGCACGCGCACTGACTTTTTGCGGCTCAGAAACGAGCAAAGTAATTGCACCTGCAACGGGACATCAGAAATAACTAATAATCTTCCTATTAAGATTAAAAAGAGCAAAATCCTACATGTTCAAATCCTACCAATAAACCACCATCTGAGTAGAATAGTTACCTGCTCAGAACTAATAAATATGGACTTGGAAGCCAGTTTGGTTAGTGAAAATAACATCGCAACCAAAAAATCCTCTTCACTTGAGTCTGAGGCGAGCTCAATTCCAGCCTACAACAATTAGGTAGTTGAAACCATGTCAGAAATTATAATTCTGAAATTCAAGAAGTTATCATCAGCACAATAATATCTTTTTTATGTTTGCAGATTTCTTGACAAAGCCTATCTAGTTGAAGTTATAAAAAATGAGCGTCAACACTAGAAAAGCAACTCTGAAAATCACTAATGATACACAATACTATTCAGTCCATTTATTGGATTTTTTTTTAACACGGTCCATGTATTGGATTTGTCACTAAAACTTTCTCCATTGTTGGAGTCGAGATCCAATCTGAACTACGTTTGAGTGTCAAAGTTAGCACCCATATGTTTAATACATGAAGCTGTTGGACTGGTTGTGCCACTCTGGTTCTTCATTCCAAGGAGAAGTAGAGCAACTTAGTGTACATGGATGGCTTGGGTATATCAAGCCAAAAGAACATATCTAGGTTTATTTCTCTAAAAATAAGGAACCAAGTGGACGAAATAAAAAATTACCTTTGGTCAAAAGAGAAGCTAAGAATTTCACTTAAAAAGGTGGTTAAGAAGAAGCTGATCCTTTGGCGACATAAAATGCTAGGCACAATGATTAAAGAAGGGGAATGACTACACTATTTTCTTCCATAAAATTATTAATATACAGAAGAAAGAAAATAATTTTACAGATCAACGTGATTTTAGCTTCCATGAGTATCCTCGTGATAGAGAGACGTTGAACAGAAGTTCTATCCTTTTTTTTTCACCAAGTTATCCGCAGAGAGTAATGAAAAAATGTTATTCGGGAAGGGTTGTAGCACAAACCAATTTCCAAGACCTATACATATAACACCTGGTTGAAGAGACCCTTTGAAGAGTCTAAAATTTTTACAGCCGCATATAATATCGCTTAGATAAAATCCCAGGCTGGATGTGAATACCCAAGGAGTTTATGGAAAAAAAAGACTAAGGACATCTTTAAAAAAATAATAGTTCAACAGCCTACACCAAGTCCAAAATTTTTATTTTTCTTTTTCCCCCTTCGTTCTAAACACACTAGTAAGATCAGATCTAACTGTCCCTTGAGTGCATCAAATTTCTAATTAATAATGCGTTTATAAGGCAGAAATGTTTAAAAAGTAAAAGTACTTCGAGGTTGAAACTAGCTGGCATCATGGGCCAAAGCCAACTTTACACTCCATCGACTCCAATAGGCCATGGCATTACAAAGCAGTGAGGCATGCCAATTGCCACTGTTTTCAAGGCCAAGTTAGAACCTAATGATCAATATTATCATCTCAAAAACTATGCGTTCTATTTGAATCCCAGATAAATCAATAGCAATACTTGGGCCCTCCTTACCCACAATGATGACCACATATTTTTCTCTTTTTTTCTTGGGTTTGGGAAAAGGAAAGTAAAAGAGTTTAAATTTGTGGCTATTATTGTGGGTAAGGAGGACTTGGGTCCTTACTAGTAAGGACCCAAGTATTGCTCATAAATCAAAAGATGATCATAACCTTGTGCGCTCTTTTGGCCATTAAATGTGAGCATCCCAATTTTGCAAACACTCGAGCTCCGGCCATTCTGATGTTCAAAGTTGTAGAAGAAGTCATTACATTAACCAACATCACTAAGAAGACTTCTGCAAAATCATCTGCTAACTCACTAAAGCATGTTGCAGCAAATATAGATGCTTTTACCTGCAAAAAAAAAAAAAAAAAAGAAGATCCATAGTTATAGTCTGTTAAAACACATTGTAGAAGCAGGTTTGTTAAGAAAATGGTTATGATGGATGGAAAAGAAGCCTCCTTAAACAGGAATGTCCACCATACATAAAATTGGGTCTGGCTTTATATTCATTTTCTTAAATTTCAGAGTACCACAAGTCGAACACAACACACAATACATCAGTGCTAAATTAAGGGGGGAAACTTTATTCTAGCCTACCTTATGAAACTCTCCTTGGGTTGAGGTTCTCTCTTCCACCAATCCTAGGCAGTTTCTTTTTTCTTCAATACAATCCTTTTGTTTCTCATTCAAAAAAATAAATAAAATAAAAAATCAATCAAGCCTACATGAGCTACATAGCTTACTACTAGTTTTGTTGAAGAATGAGTCCCCAAAACAAACTATCCATCTCTCCCCCAGCACAACTCTTTAAGTTATTTATGAAACTTATTCTCAATCAATAATTCTTATGAGTCCAGTTCATATGATGCTGTGCCAAATAAGAAACTCTTGTTAAAAAATAAAAAGGACAAAAAATTTCTTAAACACTCTTTCACCATAGAGGCATTTAAACAATGAACCTTGTGTACAGCATTAAGTAAAATTGTCCATAAAAAAATTGCATTTCGAGAAGAAAAGAAAATGGATACGGCACTCACCTCCGAAATATGAGAGGATAACAGACTAGAGAGTATCAAATAACGTATCTGGGCACTGTCTTTAGCAAAATGTGCCCAACATCCTAATAGAATCAAAGCTAGTGCTCTAGCCTCAGGATCCCCATCATTGAGAACAACCTTTACTCGAGTCAGCAATTCATGGCAGTTTTGCACCCTATCCTTTGAAACAATCCCTTGGTATTGCTTACTTCTTGTCCTGTCACGGCTATAGAGCTCTGCTAAGAATACCCTAACAACAGCTAGTCTAACGTGCTTGTCACCAAACTTAAACACATCAGCAAGCCGTAGAAGAATAGTGTTGGAAAATAGCCTATCCTCCCAAGTAACAAGGTCAAACATACTATATACTGCTACATTTGGTTCTGGCTCTCTACTCCATTGCTGAAGTTGAGAGCCAATCCGAAGAATAGCTTCCATAGCTCGACCTGAATAACCACAAATTGCAAGTATCAGTGTTTTTATTAGTTCAAGGTGCACTAAGGCACAATAGCCTATTTTGGGGCTTAGACTTAAAAAAAAAAAAAAAAAAAAAAAAAAAACCAACTTTTTTCACTTTTTTTGGTTAGGTGTTGGTGCACCATATATAAGAAAATTCATAAAGAAGAGATGGTATAGTTGAAATAGGAATAATAATAAAATAAAATAAAATTGTTGAATTATGTTAAATCACCAATCAATCCAAAAGCTTAAGCTGATGGGTTTGAGTAAATTTCATTATTATTTTTTTTTTTTTTTTGAAACAAGGTAACCACGCCTGTCCCTAGGCCAGGCACCGGAGACATCGAAGGAGTAATGCCACAAGTGAATTTCGAACCCAAGACCTTGAGGGAAGCATACCCTCAAAGCCCAAGTCCCCTTACTTGTGAGTTTTAAAATTTGAGAAATCTACAAGTGGACTTTAATTTTAATTGGAGATGAAATGACTCGCTGGGAGCTCGAACAAAGGATTTCCTACTCTGATACTATATTGAATTATATTAAAACACCAATCAACCCAAAAGTTTAAGCTAATGGGTTCGGGTAAATTTCATTATATCGACCAACAAAAATAAAATACTCTAAGGATTTGTAAATGTTATTTTTTAGTATATAAAGAACAAAAAAAACTCTAAACGTGAGGATTTCTATGTTTAGGGTCCAGTAAAGCTTGTTGTTTTTTTTTAGAATCGAGCATAAAATGGCACACACCTTTATACATGGAGGTAAGGCATTAGACCTAGGCGAGCCTTATAAAACACTGACAAGTATTATATTTCATTAAGCCAGAGTGTCTTACTGCACTTGAAGTTCAAACTAGACACCAGTGTTGTTTTAGCTCAATGGATATGCTCAACTAATAAGAAATCAGATAATAGACAGCTTTGCTATGAGTAAACCTTGCTTTTTCTTCCATTGTTTTTCTCTTACATGAACTTGAAGCTAGTAATTTTCATTGGAAATTAAACAATATAGATCAGTTATAGGATTGACAAACCTGGTTTCTTGGAACGAAGACCCTTCTCCAGCTCAATACTCCATTCCATAGCACAAGCTGCAGCATTCCTCTCCATAATCGATGCAAATACACTGATACTCACAAATCATATAAACCCTTTACAGAATCATCACCAACCAGTCCATTCGTACCAAAAAAGACACTAAATTCGGCACCCAAATCTTCAAAATACGACTTTTAGTTGGTACTGTTGGGTTGAACTACAGGGATAAAGCAAAGAGAGCATCACAAAAGTTCAGGTTGAACTTCATCAACCGCCAATGGGAAAGGGGGAAGTAAACGAATAAATTAAAATAAAATACAATTTTCTGTGTTGTTCCAACAAAAACTTGGAGCAGCTGTTTCAATGTTGGTCCTCTTCGAACCGCTTGTATCTGATCCCGCACCGTCTCCACTCGGCCCTCCAAACCCTAGCAATTGACGCCGGAAAGCACTCAGCGGTGGCGGACGGCGGGTTTTGTGGGTAGGAAGAAGTTGCCTTCTATGTTGCGCCAATTTTTTTGCCACTTTTTTTACTTTTTTTTTTGTAATTTTTCTTCTACCTTTCAGTTTTTTTTCATTGTTTTTTTTTTTTTCTTGTTATATTGTCTTTTATGCTTATCTCGTTTTTGTAAGTTTTTCTAATGTGAGGTTCTTTTTTCTTTTAATATTTTTATAAAGATTTTGAAAAAAAAATTAATTTTATTTTATAATTTTATATAATACATTTTCAATTTTTTAAACTCTTACCATTTTTTTTTTTTTTTTTTTTGAGAATTTCAAACTCTACCATTTAAATTAGTTGAATTGCCATTTAATACTACATATTCTTTTAATTTTTTTAATTTTATAATATTTTCATTTACAATTCTTATTTTTTACTTGGTTGAAACAAATATGCCATCATTTATTTTCATAAATAAATAAATAACATAAAATTGAATCTCTAACTTTAATGATCTAATTAAGGCTTTTTTAAAAATTAAATCTTTGGTATCATTTTTATCAATTGTTATCATTCTTAATTTTTATACTATTTTTATTTACAATTCTTATTTTTTTACTTGAAATAAATATGTCATCATTTATTTTCGTAAGTAATATAATATTGAATTTGTAATCTTAATCATCTAATTAAAACTATTTATTATAATTGGATCTCGACAATCATTTTTTATCAATTGTTATCATTTTTAATTTTACTACTATTTTCCATGAAAGGGTTGGTCACGTATTACTAGTTAATATGCTCTAATCTAATTCAACTATTACATGTTCGATTTGAAAACAGTAGTAACTCAATATAGAATTTGTGGTTCTCTTGATCTTTTTACTCATTATTGTTAACTAATGTCTATTGAGATTAAAATAATTATTTAACTAATACATTATAATATAAAATTAAAATATATATTATTTTAATCAATATTTCAATTGGAGTTAGTGGTCATAAAATAGCTTAATGGTCCAAAAGAATCTTTGAATATTACCTACCTAATATTAATTTTGGAGAAAATGCACGAACCACCTATAAACTATGGTGTTCGTAACAATTAACCCCAACTTTTAAATTGAGCAATCACTTCCTCTCAAGTTTAATAAATGTTGCAATTAACCCCTAAACTTTCAATTATGAGCAATCACCTCCCCTAAAATTTAATAAATGTTACAATTAACTTCCTAAACTCTCAATTTGTCATACAATTTTTTTTTTCTTTTTAAATCAATAAACAAATACTTTTTAATACTTTGTATAAGAAATAAAAAAAATAAAAACTTTTTAATACTGTTTTTTTTTTAAACAACAATTACTTTTTAATTCAAGCACATGAGAAATTGAAAGTATAGGGGTTAAAGTTCAAGCTCATGAGAAGACATGCTATGTTCATTGTCTAACTTCATTCATCTTGACTTTTGAACTCTTGCACTTTTAGACCCTTTAAATATTAACAAAAACTCACCTCGATCATAATTAATAGCATTGTGGCGTCTATTATGCATCCACCACTGCCAGCACGCTATAAGAACTGATGTAAAACATGCCCCATCCATCACAATTGTTGCCCCCCCAAAAGAAGTTAGATAAGCATAATTGATCTTTTTTTTAGTCGCACAACAATATTTGAAAGTTGGAGATTCGAGCATGTGACCTCTTGGTCGATGGTACATGTCAATTACCGCTTAGTTGACTTTGATGTATTCATCATCCTCATTCAAGACTTTTTACAAAACACCTAGACACCTCACCTGAGAGAAAAAGAAAATACCACATTCAATATTCTTTATCTCCATTACTCTCTTACCATCTCTATTAAGATTCATACAATCCAAATTTAAAACAACAGTAATTCAAATGGTATTAAATCAATAAAATGAAGTTTAAAAAAAAGAAAGAAAGGACAGTCACTTCGGCAATAATTTTGGCATTTACATCAATAAAAAAGCTGGCATTATAATTATAGTTTTGATTGTATAAGATATGTACAGTTTCACCAACCAAAATAACTTGGAGAAAGCTATTATAGTTTAAGCGCTTACCGGCGACCTCGAACTAGGGATCTTTCAAGGAAGCGTGTCTTGAAGTCCTTGCCTACTTCCTTGGGGACAAATTTGGAAAAAGCTATATAAATTAGATAAAGTTTTAAAAAGTAATTGTTGTTTAAAAAAAAATTAGAAAGTAATGATTTATTAATTCAATATATATATATGAAAAATTAAAAGTATTGGGGTTAAATATAACATTTATTAGATTTTAGGGCAGGTGATTACTCAAAATTGAAAGTTTAAGAGGTTAATTACAACATTTAGAATGTGTTTGGAGCGAGGGGAATGGAAATGATTAAAGAAGGAATGGTAATGAAGAAGAGAATAGAGAAGTAAATGATTATGGGATGTTATTTGTATTTGTGGCGAATGTAATGATTATGCGGAAAATGATTATTTATATTTGAGATAAAGGTAATGATTATGAAAAAAATAAAATAATGAATATGATATGAGTAAAATAGTGATGTAAATGTTGGAGAGATAATAAACAATAGTTAGAGGAAGAATGAAAAAAATGATTTTTGAAAAATATGAGGGAAATAATTCCGGGTGGCCCAAACACCGGGAATCATTCTCATTCTCCTTCTTATCGTTGGTGGCCTAAACACCCCCTTATTAAACTTTAAGGAGATGATTGCTCAAATTGAAAATTTAGAAATTAATTGCGACCCTTATTAAATTTTAGATGAGGTAATTGTTCAAATTCAAAATCTATAAGTTAATTGTTACAAACACCATAGTTTATGAGTGATTTGAAAATTTTGTCCATTTGACATTGTAGGTTAAATATTTCAAAAGGCAAGTAACAATTTTATTAGACTGGAAAAAAAAAATTCAAATGCCATGACGAGAAAACTCCACTAATTTCCAAGTCCACGCTTTCTCGGCCATTCTTCCTAGTTCCCTTTTGACCGTACAAACTAACATCGCCGCCGGCAGATGCTCATTCCGGCTGCCATTAACGCCCTCAAATCCTCAAGGTCCATATCTTGGTCACCGGTACATTCTCTTTCTCTCTCTCTCTCTCTTCCGCCAGAGAAACAATGCTTTTCCGATAACAAATCAACTTTTTGAAAACAATTGAACAGGGGTAGTTTACACGGCTATGTCCATTACCCAATCCTTAGTTTTCGTACTAACTCGTGCGATCATTCTTCGTTGCCGTTTTGCTTCCATTTTTGTTGCGCAGACGGGTCGGTTTCAGCAAACCTTGGCGGGATGTTTGGAGCTTAGTGGGATATCTTTGCACTCGGGGAAAGTTTCGAAAGTGAAATTATGTCCGGAATCTGCCGGCAGAGGGAGGTATTTTGATTTCAGGTCCAATTTCATTCCAGCTTCGATTGATTATGCCGAAGATTCGCCTCTTTGTACCACGCTCTCTAAGGATGGGCTTAAAGTTCGAACCGTTGAGCACTTGCTTTCCGCGCTGGAGGGTTTGAGGATTGACAATTGCAGGATTGAGATAGAAAATGCAGATGCTAAGGATAATGAGGTCGAGGTATTTGATTTCATGACCTGGATAGATATTGAATTCATTTTTTCTTATTTTGTTGCGAAGGTCTAGTTTATGTCAGGTTGATTTGTGTACGCTTAACCATCATGGATTGACCTAGTGGTTAAAGAGGATTTTTGAGTGCTTAAGGTGATCGATTCAATCCATAATGGTCACCTACCTAGGAATTAATTCCCTACGGGTTTCCTTGACATTCAAATGTTGTAGGGTTAGGCGGTATGTCTCGTGACATTAGTCGAGGTGCACGCAAGCTCGCCCGAACAGTCACGAATATATAAAAAAAAAAAAAAATCTGTACGCCTGAAAACACGATTACTAGTTTTGTCTCACTGTCATTTGGTTCTTTCTTGTTCATTCCCTTTTTCATTTGTTTAATTTTAGGCTAGGTGCCCTGTTTAAATCACATTTTTCTAATTTTTATGTGGGAAGTTAGTCCTATGCATTAAAATAAATTGGGAAAAATAGTTTTTTAGTGCCTAGATTTTGTATGTTGTTTGTATTTGGTCCTATATTTCAAAATCAAACATTTTATCCCTTACATTTTAATAGTGTTACATAATGGAATTAGACTAGAATGATGATTATTCTTATTTTAATTTTCAATATATTGATAAATTAGTTATTTGAAAGTGTGCTCCTTTCAAGATCTTAGGTTCGAGACTCACCTGTGACATTAATTTGTAGACACCTCCCGTGTCCCCATTCTTTCGATGTTTTTCATTGCCTAGCCTAGTGGAGTGAAGCTCTGATTTTCTGATTTTCAAAAAGAAAAATAAGTATAAAAGTAAACTCAAATAAAAACTAAATTGATCATTATTGAAATGTTAGGGTTAAAGTGTTTAATTATGAAAACTGACCCCAAACCTATGGACTATATTTTCCCTAACAATATTTTTTAGCTTGAAGATCAATATCGTGTCACACCTATTTGAAGAATGTTGTTGAAAATTTATATTCAGGTTCCAATTTTTGATGGGTCTGCGGGTAAATGGGTGGATGCAATAGAGGAGGTCGGTATCAAGTTGGCTGTAGACCAGTGTGGCGTCTGCTGTGAGAAAATGGCACCATATGTAAATGAACCTGTACATGTGTGGACGAATGACTGCTATCTTGTTGCTTTTCCAGCCTCAACAGTTCGTATTACTTATGGAATTGACTTCCCTCAGGTACAAATCTCTTCTTAAACATGGTTATTGGGTTATGCCGATTAAATTGAAAATGCCGTTTCTCTTTATTTATTTACTTTGTGTAAATTTCTCTGTGTTAGCGTCATATAACTAAAGTCAAGCGGTATATCGCGTTACAATAGTCGAGTTGTGCGCAAGCTGGCTCGGACAAATAAGAAAGATTTATAGTATATGGAAATATTCATTCTACGAACAATAATGCAATAAATACAAATAGGGAAAGAATATAAATGTGCAATAACTGACTGATTGCAGTTTTAATTTTTGGACCAAATACTTGTTTGAACCATATGGTCTCTGATACCACATTAAAGCGTTCCATTTCAAAATTAATTAGCAATGGGAGTTAGTAGTCCATGCTTCTGATTAAGAATTTAAGACCTTCTTATCTTTCAAATGTGAGATCCTCAACAAGAAAAAAAATAATAATAATGTTTATGAAATTTTTAATATTTTGCACGTGGAAGGTTGTATTTTCAATTTTAGGAGACTATGTCCGTCTTTATTCAAACTCCCCTTAATTGGTCAATATACTCAAGTTACCTAAACTTGGAAATTTGTTGAAATAAGATCAGAGATTGGTTTGCTGTTAATATTGCAAAATGTTATTAAATCATGATTGGCCGCAAGTTTACTGATGATATATTTAAATAATTGGGGGAAAATGGATTATGGCAATTGATTTTGTATTATCGGTTGGATTTTATTGTCAAGTTGTATTGAATGATCTATGAACATTCTCATACGTGCAAGGTGCCTGGCATTGGCTGCCAATGGTTTTCTACTGCCCCTTTGGACGCCATGTTCTATGCCAAGCAAATAGCCCCATCAAGAACCTTTTGCATTTACGAGGAGGTTGGTTTAATTTACTAGCTAATAATTTTGCTGTGAATCTCTTTGTTAAGGTATTGGTATTACAAAATTTATCATAACACATCAACTTAAGCTTTTGGATTGAGTGGTGGCTTAATATGGTATCAAGAGCAATAGGTTATGAGTTTATATCTCTATAAAATTATTCCGTACACAATTCATATTGATTTTCACTTGTAGAGTTTTCTACAAATTTTCAAGCCCAGAAGGACCGAAAGGAGAGAACTCTTCAAGAATCACACATAAGTATATTTTTATTAATGAATTGTAAGTTATCAACACATGACATGAACTTACTATTTATAGAGATTTAGGGAACTTTAACTAACCAAGAATCAGCCAAAATACCCTCGACAACCTCGAGTTCTAAAAAAAGAAATATATAAAGCTGATGTGACAAAAATTGATACAGAAATCCAAATAAAGGATTTGAGATAATTGAAAAAATAAAATAAAAAAAATCAAATCATAGCCTAGAAATTCTTAAAAAGGCCCATAAAACTCACTCCAAACCAAATTGGAAACCCAAGAATAGAACCATCAAAGAGGCTTCCATTTGATGAGTTGTGCGAAATTCGTGGGTTCGGTTGAGCCCTTTTATTTTTGGTACATAAAACTAACAAAATTACTTAGTTGTAACTCCCCTCAACTTAATATCGATGGTTTTTTTTTTTTTTGTAACTTTTCATTCATCAATTAAAGTTCTAACGCTTCCTATAAAAAAAAGAAAAATATCTAGAAAAAACAAAAACAAAAGAATGTGTGTTCTTTAGATCATTCCTTTTCAGTTTTTTCTAAATAAAAGTTTTAATTATTAACTTTATGTTATAATTGATTAAGTACAGGTGATAAGGTATGGTTTGCGTAATGGAGATTCTTTCAAGATACCATATCCTTGTGGCACAAAGTCATTGTGAGCAGATATGGTTCACTTCCTTTTGACTGGATGGTTAGATTAATGTGGGTCGGGGCATTTCTAGTAACCCTTGGAATGGCATCTTTGAGAGCCCTCTCTTCACCTGTTCTTTCAAGTTTCATGTATTGTGGGGAATGTGCGGATATTTTTTTTCTGGGAAGATAGGTGGTTTGGGGATAGTCCCATTTGCTCGTTATTTCAACCGTCTTTTCCACTTATCTACTACTATGAAAAACTGGAAAAGTTATTTAGTTGCAACTCCCCACCGATAATGAAATTGTTTCTTATCCAAAAAGACGAGAAATCTAATGTTTTATGGTTGAATGAACCAAACCTTGACTTGGTATCCATGGTTTGAAAGGAAACAACTGGATCTTCTGTGGGAATTCAGAACAAACCCTAACTGGATGGAGCGGATTTAGCTTAGTTTTTATGCTCTTTACGGCGTTCCATTTCTAAGGTTAAAAAGGAAGTAATAGGAAGTGTCTTGCAAACCTCTCTTAATTGGTGGCGTCGTGCACCAAAAGAAAAGAAAAATGAAGGAAAAGAGAAGAAAAGAAAAAGGAAAGTCGAAACTATCTATTCTTACATTGTAATTTGCTATTAGATATTGAAACAATGTTTTCAACTTTTTGAATGCATAAGCTGTTTAGCCTCTAGGAGTTTATGGGACATCAATACTAACAATATTTCCCAACAATAAATATTTTATATGGTTTTAGACTTTAGTGCACATAAAATTTTAATAAATAGCAGTGCCACTGACTTCCTTGCAGGTACAGCAAATGCGTGATAGGGGACTCATAAGAGGAGGCTCAATCGAAAATGCTTTAATTTGCAGGTTAGTTGTTTTGTTCATACATCCTCGATCTGCAAGTTCATGGTGAATTTTAGTGGCTTCCTTCTAATGATATGTTCATTGTTTCTGATGAGCTACATTCGAGCAAGTGTAAAAGTAGGTTCCAGTTTAGACCTGCCTTCTGAATAGTCTTGCAGTATTGTGAGAGAACATGCTTATCGTGAATTGGCACAGTGATCAATAAGGACCATGAAAATCATAAGTGCTTGGAGGGAATGTGGTCCATCATGGTGCCTACCTTACCTAGAAATTGATTTCCTTGAGTTTCCTTGACAACCAAATGTAGGAAGATCAGGCGGTTGTATCGTAAGATTAGTCGAAGTGTGCATAAGTTGGTATGGACACTCATGAATAAAAAATATATATTGTGAAAGAACATAAATTCAGAGTAACTTAAAGGCATGACCGCAAGCAAGAACATAAAGAACAAGCCTTCAAAACTGGAATCAACTGTAATGATGATAAACCAGGACTAGGAGGAGAAATAGATGGAAGAAGGCAGACTGTTGAGAAAAGGGTTGAACCACAAATGTGGTGAATATGAAAGGCTTTTTTTGGGCATTTGACGTTTCTTGTAACTCGGTTAAAGAGGGAATTTGACTCCAAAAAGTAAAAAACAAAACAGGTTTAAAAAAACATTTCACTTGTATAGAATTTTTGTTTGGGTTTAAATACTATTTTGGTCCATGTACTCTTCTTAACTTTGGTATTTTGGTCCCTATACTTCAAAATGTACATTTTGGTCCATGTACTTATTGGTTTTGTTCATTTTGGTCTCCGTACTTTAAAAGTTGTCAATTTGGCCCATTTCTCTTTTTTTTTTTCTCATTTTTCATTCATAATTTTATCAGGACATTCACTTGCTGAATATCTTGAAATGTAGACATAAATGTGTATGGGTTTCATTGTGTATAATTTTTACTCTAAAATTTCGGGATTAAATTGGTCACTTTTTAAAAATTGAGACCAAAACGAAAGTACATGGACCAAAATGAACAAAACCCAAAAGAACAGAAACTAAAACAGACGTTTTAAAAGCTCAAGGACCAAAATGGATCAAAGCTAAAAGTACAAAAATCAAAATAGCATTGAAACCTTTTGTTTTTAAGTTAGTTTTGGAAGTTCTTATTGATTTCGTCCTCTCTGTTTTTATTTTTTGTTACATTGTAAAAACCAGTCTACGTTGGAAATGCTTGTTTGTGTTTATTTGAAATTTAAATATACAGAAGTTAATCAGACACTCCTTTTCCTTCTACTTCAGTGCCAGTAAAGGTTGGATCAATCCCCCATTGCGTTTCCATGATGAACCTTGTCGCCACAAGGTCTTAGATTTTATCGGTGATCTGTCACTTTTTGCACGGTTTGGCAGTCAAGGGCTTCCAGTGGCGCACACAGTGGTTTACAAGGCAAGTTCATTGTGATTTACTTCTCTAGCATGTCATTAGATGTGAGATTATACTTCTTATCGAACTATAAGAGTTTTTTTTATAGAAAATGTTGATGTTATTTTATGCCAGACATATGTTGATGATGTTATGTCTAGCCAAATGGCACTGGAGGTTTTATGTTGAGAATGAAGCTCCATGGAGGCATTGTATTGGCACAAAATATGGCTCAAATCCCCGTGATAATAACTCTATCAGGCATAGCGGGTATTCAATCGACCAAAGGTCCTTACAGAGACATTGACAAGTGGAAGCACCTCATCTGGGATTGGGCCTAGCCATTAAATTTGGGAAGGATACATGGTTGTTGAACAACTCTCTAGCTTCATCCTTTCCCATGCTTTATAATCTTTCCTTGATGAAAGATGAATATGTTGCAGATATGTGGTGTAAGGAAAGTGATGCCTGGAGTATCAAATTGAGAAGAAACCTTAGAGATGATGAGATTGAAGAGTGGGCTGCCCTGTCCTTATTAGTTGAACCGCAGCGTCTTAACAACCATAAGGATAAATGGATATGCCACTTTGAAAAGTAGGAGATGTTTTCTACCGAGTCCCTTTTTTTTTTTTTGAAAAGGAAACAACTTTTCAGTAAGAATATGAAAATGATGCAAAGGTCAGGAAACAAAAAGAAAATACAAGTAGATGAAGGCACTAAAACCAAACAAAATCTGAAGCTGATTACACCAGAAAACAAGAAAAGCTAAACATTCTGGCAAAATATACAAATGGCCTAAAGAAGAAAGAGGCAAAACTATAAGCGAAGAACTCCAAGAATGGGCCATCAACTGAGTCGAATTAATCTGCAAATCCCAATAGATGGAAGGCCTGGAAGGAGCATTCGAAACAAATCAACAAAATCATAATGATGATTTGCAGGCAGAAAACCACAGTGAATGAGCTTTGAACTTGAGAATGGATCAAGTATAAACAGATAGGATAAGCCTTGAACATCATAAATAGTCTCAAACCAACGAACCACACGATTATTGTCTCTTCTATACCGAACTCTGGAAAGGCCCTCAACCAAAAAAGGTCAAGTTCTTCACATGGGAGTTGAATCATGGCATTTTAAACACCCACGACAAGCTACAGAATATATCTTCTGGATTGGCTGTCTCTCCACAATGCTGCTACTTGTGCTAACTGCTACGGGGACTCAGAAACACATTACCATCTTTTTAGTACCTGCAGCATAGGAAGCAATATGTGGAATACTCTGTATAATCTTTTTGGATATTCGTATGTTAGACAGGGCAATATCCATGATTTGATCATACACTCGTTCATTATTCTTCACTGCGTTTTGGTGGATGATATGGATGATGAGGAACGACAACATTTTCTCAAATGGCTCTCAAACAGAGGATAGCCTCTTGGAATCCATCACTTTTTTAGCCATGACACGGGCACACACTAGATCTCCTTTTAAAGATTACATTTAACTACTCTTGTGTATCACTGGAAATCATTCTTGTAATTTTGTGGTTTCGTTTTTGTAACTATTCATTCAATCAATAAAGTTCTCATTTCTTAAAAAAGAAGTGTTCTATAGGTTGTAAAACTGTGTCCTTTGAGTTCTAATGAAGCAACAAATATTTGAAGGAAACAAACTCAAAAAAATGAGTGAAAGGAGAATAAAATACAAAAGGCGAAGTTTTGGAAGGTCTAACTCTACCGTGCTAACAACAATCAAAACAACGAAAAAAGCAGAAATAGGAACAAAAATCCTTAAACTGAGAAACCATGAACCAACAAAAAGCCCTTCGAACAAGATCACCAGAAGAACGTCTCTGCAAAGATCTTCTCTGAACTAGGGCACTAAATCTGGAAAGGAGCCGAGAAAATTCTTCTTGAAAATTCAACCACCTTCTCATGATTCAGATCTCGGCTGAGCTTGTGGTTAAATTTAAAAGGTTATGCTTTTTGTTACTACAATGTAGGGACGAAGGTTTTCACCTCCGACTTCAAGGAAAGGAGTTGATGCCTTGACCATAACCGCTATCCTGTGGTCTGAACAGATTATTTGAGGTCACGCTTATCAGGGATGTAAATAAGATTGCTGAATCTTCATATCTCTATGCAGGGTGGTCATGCTATACATGCCAATTTTGTTCGCCGCTTATCGGAAATCATTCAAGTGGACGAGTAGCTGTCTTTACTTGCAGAAGTCTTAAAAATGTTCTAGGCAACATTCAGATGCAATTTGGGAAAAGAGCTGTATAAATTCTTTCTGTGAAACGATCAAAGGAAAGGATTTGTCACAGTTACGGGTAATACCCTGTACTAGAGTTGTATTTTGGAAGAAGAAATTTTTTGTTCCTGTAATCCACAAGTCAGAATGAGGTGAAGATTGATTCAGGTAACCTCATCTTTATCTTGTACTGTAGTATTCTTATTCCATTAGATGCATACTCGGCCTTTATCTTCTTCTGATGAGAATAAAAGAAAATTTTTTTTTTTTTTTGAAACAAAAATAACCACGCCCGTTCCTAAGCCAGGCACTGGAGACATCGAAGGAATGAAGACACGGGAGGTATCTACAAATTAATGTAACAGGGAAGCCTCGAACCTGGAACTTTGAGGAGAGCACACCTTCAAAGCTCAAATCTTCAACCACTTGCGCCACCTCTCGGGGACAAAAGAAAACTATATTGGAATCAAGTTAAAAAAAGTTGCCTAAATGAACCTTAGCATAGTTTAACTGATTAAGCCACATATCTTCAACTTGTTCTTTGCTTTTTGCTGGTCATAAACTATAATCTAATGTGGGATTCATACATGTTCTCCATTTTCAGTCATTTAATGTAGAGGTTACGGTCTCAGATCTTGCTGATGTTAACTTTATTCTTGAATTCTCTGCAGGAGTCCACAAGTTGTTTCTTAATATATTTTTCTTTCATCGGTTGACACTCGGAAGGATGTACATTGAGGAGCATGATATCGGTATGGAAGAACAGTACACCTCGAAAAAATTCTTGACGATAAACTTATTGGTCATTTATTATACAGACAGACTAAATACATGTTCAGAGAATGACATAGATGAAATGCTAAGGACTTATCTCTTTTAGGTGATAGATGCTAAATTTTGCACTAGATTATTAGTGTAGATGCAATTATACCTTTGTTTTGTAGGCTGTCAGTAGGAAGGTTACATGGCTTCTAATTTGAGTTTGACCATCAGCTGGAGTTTTATATTACTCTTAGTCATTGGTCATATTCATTGAAATGGACAATTGATGTTAAATATTCTTCTGACTCAGGACAATTGATGTTCCCCAACTTTCAATTACTTTGTTTTAGTTCTTAAACTTTGCATAAATATTTTTTTTTTTAATTGGAAGATAATAAATTGGAAGCAAGGCATTTCAATAGAGGAGCGAAAATGAAGTACAAAAATGCCTGCTGAAGTAACAAAAAAAACATTGCCTTAGAAAGAAGGGAAAAGCTATCTCTTTCTACAAAAAGTCTTTAGTTTCTTTTAATCCATGTGCATGATAGAAAGCACCACATGAAGTTTTTTTTTTTTTTTTTTTTTCACTTACTATTAATTTGAGTTGCGAAAGTGGGTTGAGGTAATTATAGAAAATTATTAATCTGAATTTAAATATATTATAAAAGCCAATACTTAAATTAAATTTAAATTTTACACCAGTGAATTGAATCACAATTAAATGAGTTAGTTTGGTTGTTTGGCCAACTTGGTTTCACTTAATTCATTGGGTTGGCTTAGTTTATATTTGGTGTCGATTTTGCCGAAAAAAGTGAGTTAAATCAAACCTATTACTCCCTAGTTGAGTAAATAATAAATTGCATGTATGTATTAAGTTTTCTTTTACACCAATAACTTAGCAACTTAAGTGTGTTCAAGATCTTGATCTTCGGTCATGGTCATGGTCATGGTCATCAGTCTTAATTGTTGAACTTAAAAGAAAATAAAAAAGCTTTTATTGAATATATCTTTACAAAAGATAAAAGATTAATAGTTTGTGTATGGTTTAGAAGCTACCACGAAATATTCAAGAACTAGGCATCTAAATAAAACAATGTTGCAATAATTTAAACCAGCATTAACACTTCCACCCTGCAACATTTGCTGGAGAACCAATCAAACTGGAAGGAGGGCCAAGTATTAAAATTCATTCCAACTTTCTAATATTTTATTATTTAAAGGAATAAAAATTAAATATCAAAATGGAAACTATTATTAAATTAAAAAGCATCCATGTGGAGCTTCTTATTTTGTCAGAGCCTTGTTTGTGACATGGTGGTGGACACTTATTACTTTGGAAATGGTGCAAGTGTTGTGTTTTTAATGACAAATAATCCACAATTTCAGATTTGATTCACTTTTGAGTTTTGACTGAACTCATCTATCTTTATGCTTAAAAATTTTAAATAATGCTCTCTCATATTATTCTTTTGGGATTAAAGTTACTATAGCTCTCAAAGGTAAATGAAACAAACTTTCATCTTTTATTCTTTGAATATGAATATGTTCTTATGGTAAAATGCAATGTAAGAAATTTGAGAATGTCATGGTATGCAAGATGGATTGAGAAAGATTAACGTACTCTACAATAAGTGACAAAAATAGTATTTTGGTATAAACCTTAACATGTATTATTTGTTCATGGTTTTAAGGATAACTTTAAGGAAATCATCACAAATGATTAAATGATCAAAGAAATCTTAGAAAACAAAAAAATTATGAATTCAATCCACAATGACAACCTACTTCAAAATTAATTTTCTACAATTTACTTGGCATTTAAATATTTTAGGGTTAAATAATTTATCGTGTAAGATTAGACAAAGAGCGTGTAAATTGACCCAAATATTCATTTAAAAAAAACAGCTCTGAAAATGTATGAGTTTGCATGGGTGAATCCAATGTTGTACAAGAATTGAGTGGGCAAGATTTAGGTTTGGAAATTCATGGGTGCAAAAGAATAATATTTGCAACATGTTCAGATAGTAAGAAAAGAATCTCTGTTATGTTTTTGACATACACCCTATCATTTTGGCGTGATTCACAAACAACTATGCAGAAGAAACAGTAAATGAATAAAAAGAGCATAAAAGATAAGTGTTTTGTGTGACAACAAGAATATATTAACAATACCTGAACCAACAACACACTCATTGAAGATTACATCATACATCAACTGAATATGACAATAAGAGAAACAAAAATAAAAATTCCAATAAGTAGAAAACTATCTATACAAATCAAACAACCACTGGCTCACTCAAAAACAAATCTGACTGAAGGTGGTTAGCCAACAAGTTAACTATTCTTCCTTATAACTTTGTCTTTCTCCCCTTCTTTGCTGATCTCTAAACAGAGGAATGACAATCCTAAGTCAGATGCATTTCCAATTACCTCCTGTGCAGTGTCATCGAACATGGGGTCATCGGCATGCGGGTGTTACACTACTGGATCAATCATTAGGAAGAAAGTAGAATATAGAGTAAAAAAGAACAAAGGTAATAAACTATGTTGAAACTCGTGGTCAAACAAATGCAGATTTGGTTTCATGTCATTGAGTGCTGCGATTCAACCCACCTCGTCCAATGCTTCTGGAAAATATGAAAGATGCTAGTTAACTTATCAAGATATATCCAGAATGGGGTAAGAAAACAGGTGAGTCTAACAAAGAATGCTTCAAAAAGTCGCATATTCAAAGCAGATCAACAAATTATGATAACTCTCACAAGTAATGTCTTCTAAAGAATGAAATTCTAGTTTCTTTCCAAATGCTCATGAGAAATTAACAAATTAGAAGGTAATTGTGTTTTGAAATGCCTTGCTCAAGTAGTGGGAAAATTTGGTTGGCCTATCAATTCACTGTTGTGTGCTCTAACTTCCCTTTGTATTGGGTCTATATACACTATGTTTGAGGAACAATTGGATACAGAAAATGGGGAACAAACACTCTACTTCAATTGAGGGACACCCCTATCATCCTCCATTATTGATGCTTAACCATGGCCCTTGTCCTTGCAAATTCTTTTAGATCACTTGTTAATTCAGTTGAAGGGTATCCCTATCATGGTCCTTGGTCCATGAGAATTTTTTAGATCACTTATAAAAAATAAAAAAAAAGGAGAGAGAATTATTTTAAATCTCTTAAAATAAATTAGATGACTTGTTGAGGTGTATTGATAATCTTCCCACCACCATAGTAAAGTTGTTTTGGGAAGCCAAAGCTCCAAAACAGATTCAATTCATTACCTGGCTTCTAGCTCGAGGGAAATTCATCACTACTGAGTGAACTCAAAAGGAAAAGGTAATTCTCCAAGTAATCTAGAAAAGCTAAGTTGAATGTCAAGGCCAAAGGTGGCCACTGTTTCTTATACTCTTTTACTCTTTTCTAGGAAAAAGGTTCTCGGAATTTTTTTCTCTCCTTTGGTTGGGGCCCAAGTTGGCAAATGATTTCTTAAATGAAGTGGCAAAAAACCCACCTGTAGTGTTATGAACGGACAGAATCTTCTGATAAACTTAGCGATCGCTATCTTAGTGGAAATCTTGAAGTGAGATAGGACAATTTCAACAGTAAATCATGACAAGAGGTGTCCATGATCTCAAACCTTGATTAGAGCATCATAATGCATATGTATCTATATATACAACATCTTCCAGGACATGAAAAAAGACATCTTAAAGAAAAAAACATCACACAGATGGGAATTTAAAACAATTTTCTATTTTCTTTATCAATTCAGTTTCAATATCTCGAACATTGCCTTTCGAATATTAACTGTTCTCAACATTTAATCCCAATACGTACATCATATTACTTGAAGATACCGATTAAGTAGCAGAAACAAAATGATTTTGCATAAATTAGGGAGCATATCAAAATAAGCTCTCTCAGTTGCATAGATTAGCGTCTTTCAAGAAAGAAAGAAAGAATCATATCATAGATATGCAACCAAATACAGTCATCGAGTATAAAGCACTAGATTTCTTATAATAACAACGTTGATTCATTTACTAGTTTTATATGTGACAGAAATCTGAATTATTACCTTCCAGGAAGCAGTGAGGCTGCACTAACTGGGCCCTTGGTGCTACCACCAAATCGCTTTGCCCTGTTCTCCTGCTCTTTCTCTACACGCATAGCTGCTACCTCCTTCTCCATGACAGCTACTTCCCTTCTCATCTTCTTTGCCTCAACCTCCATTGCTTTGGTTAGTGTGTCTACCTTCTTTGCTAACATCTGAAAAACATCGAGCACCAATACCAGAATAGAAGTTAACATCTATGAAACTCACAGATGAAGGATAAATTATATAGACTCTAAAAACTTGTCCAGAACATCAACCTCAATAGCATCATCCTTGTCTTTAAGGCTCTGATCTTTCTCATGACCAGCTTTTCTCAATGCTATGACCTCCTTTTGAAGTAAATCATACAACATGCCTGAAACACTGTCTCCACTCGCAAGTGTTGGAGACTCATTTCCCTTTTCATCAGGATTACTTTTCCAATCATTATTTACTTCACTGTCCTTGCTTGCATCACAGGACTGATTGAATGAATAACTGGGTCGAAGTCCATTTAATGACACCTTTCCTCTGTCCAAAGACCTTGTGCCTCCATCAAATGATTTTGACGTTCCTTTTGCATGTTTCAACACTGTGCTACTGCTTGAGGTCAAAGATCTAAACTGAGAACCTGGTGTCCTTTTAGATAAAAATCCATTGGAAGATAATTTCGAGATGTTATCAACTCCACCCAGAGACTGCCTACGAGAGGTTCCATTGCTTACACTTCTCCCCTCTGGAGTACTTCGATTGTAACTACCAGATGATCCTCTCAAACTATCTTCAAGTACTCTAAGTCGCAGTTGATACTTCTCCTGGAAACAATAGTAGAAGGATTTTAGTTTCTAGTAACTGTGAACCATGTACAGTGAATTACAATGATTGAGAAACAATTGGATTACCTTCAATTGCGCTTCAGACTTCGCAGCTCGCTCAGATATAGCAAGTTTATCACGAAGTTGCTGCATGTCTCCCTAAAAATAGAAGCAATAGCACAACAACATGCAAGTCATCAGATAAGCCCAGAGAAAAATATTGGGTTGAAAAGAGTCATGAAACTCAATTTACCTGCAAAAACCTTCGTTCTTCCAGCCATTGCTTTACTGGCATAACCTTGTCATTGGCATCTTTCCATTCATTTGCTACTACTACAGCCACTCTGTTGGCTGTTACCTTTGCACGAGCCAACTCTCTGTCAAGAGTTTTCCTTTCCTCCTGAAGAACACGTAAATAAACCTCAACAATTTTGGTAACCCCTCCAAGATTTAAAATAAGTAGTACATGTCAATAAAAGACGCTTTCGAAAATTTCGGCACATTACATTCATCTCCTGAACTTTGCGTTGATAATCCCTCACAGCATTTGCAGCTGCTCCACCAGCAAGAACAGCCTCCTCCAGCTCCCTCACGGTTTGCGTTAATTTTTCAACCTCTGCAACTTTCTGTCTGTGCATCTTGTCCAAGATTTTGTTTTCTTCCTAAAACAGATCAATAAACCTATAAATTTTTC
This sequence comes from Sechiopsis laciniata, assembly GCA_037833695.1. Taxonomy (NCBI): domain Eukaryota; kingdom Viridiplantae; phylum Streptophyta; class Magnoliopsida; order Cucurbitales; family Cucurbitaceae; genus Sechiopsis; species Sechiopsis laciniata. Next base: position 10,783,726 of record JBBMKA010000003.1, read on the forward strand.
ATCATTATAAAGTTTAAAAAATAATTGTGGATTAAATAAATGGCTGTCACACAGATGCTAAGCATCATGGATCAGAAGCATTACCTGGCATATCTCTATCTGTTTCATTAACTCCTGATTTTTATTCTGTAAATCATCTACCATAGACGCCTTCGCCAAGGCACTTTGAACTGTTCTCTCAGCATCAATCAAAGCAGCTTCCTTTGATTTTGTTAGACGATCCAGGGCTTTATTGTCATCTTGAAGCTTAGCAATCTTGAAATCAATCAAGGCAAAAAACATAAACTCAGGTAATTGTATTTTCATTTTTCACTTGGTCTATGTATTAGTAATTATCATGGAATATTTAATGAATAGTACCTCCTGTCGTGCAAGCTTTAGCTCAGCCTCCAAAGGTGCAAGAATGGCTTCGATTGGAGGCATGTCATCATCCTTTTGAGCAGCATGTACCCTCCTAAGAGTAGCTTCAGCTGCAAATTGAGCTGCCATTGAAGCCTTCTTCTCATCATTGATTTTCTTTATTTCAAGATTCTGCAAGATAATACGTGATAAATTATTATGATATCAACAAATTTGTGTAAAGAAGGCTAAAGAAAGAGGGTTCAGTGAATACCTTGCTTTCAAGAAGAGATTCAGTCAACTTTAATTTCTCATCAGCCCTTGATAGTTCTTCAGTAAGCTATATTTCAATTAAAAACCAAATCAATCATTTCCATATAATAAATTTCCAGAACATCTATACATAGACTAGACTGGTTAAAATTAAGTGACTAGGACATCATAAATGTTACTTGAGGGAATACACGAAAAGGAAAACAGTAAAGCCTTACTGCATGAAGGCAAGTGGAAAAGATAAATTCAACAATGACAGAAAAACCCTACGAAGAAGGATAAACCTTGAGTACCAAAAGTTCTAAGATAAAAAGAGCCCCTCGAAAGCTTACTTACACTATAGCCAACTTTAAATTGCTGATGGGAGATGACAGTACAGTGCATATAAGAAAAGCAATGTGTTAAGATTAATTTACAGGAAAACTCAACTTCACGAGTCCATAACACCTATAACTGTAAACTATCTTGGGTGGGTTGGATGTGGTATAAAGGCCTTGGGGAACAAAGAGGTAATGGGTTTAATCCACGATAGCCACCTACCTAGAAATTAATTTCCTACAGGTTCCTTTGACGACCAAATGTTGTAGGGTCAGGGTGTTTGTCCCGTGAAAATAGTCGAAGTGTGCGTAAGCTGGCCCGGACACTTGTGGATATAAAATAATACCTATGATTTTGAACATTTGAAATTCTTGCACTTTGAAAAAAGGATAGCATCTAAAATTGTGATCATTTGGAATTCAAAACAACCACTTAAGCATCTAAGACTGACTGAAAGTAATAAAAGTTCTAAAAAGAAGTTAAAAAAGAATTGTGATAAGTGTGGGACTAATTCCAACCAACATAAAAATGAAGATGGCATAAGATTTATGTTAATTTCACCATTCACCAATATTCGTAAAAAGGAAATAAGATTGAGCATGAATGAAAAGGGTAAATTTTCATGCTATTCTCAAATTAGCCAAACACAAGGAGTCAAGGACCACAAGTCATACAACAGGCCTGTGAGGAAGAACGAAAAGAACTCATAAGAAGCATTGTACAAATAAAGGGAAAACTTATAAAATCAAAGTACATTTCCAGAGTTCTTGGTTCTAAAAATTTGGTACAAGGACATACTTCTTCACATAGGCTAGGGTTATCGGAAGTCTAGATCTCAACTATACAAAGAGCAAACCCAGCTACTAGTAGAAAAATACTCCATCCTACACTCCACAAATCCCCATTTAGTTTTGTGGTAGTGGTTATCCAATTATAAAGGGGTGTTGAATTTCACTACCAAATCCCACCCCACCTCACACAGAAGAAGAAAATTTCAAGAAATTTCTTCAACCCCTTTAAACTAATCGAGAAGAATCCACAGAATTAATAGCTTTAAGATGTCCCAGAAACATTCAAGATCAAAATATTAACCTCTTCAACTGCCTTCTCTCTAAGCCGCTCAGACAACTTCAAAGCCTTGATCTTCGCCTGAGCTTCCCCAAGCTCTCTATCCTTATCTGCAAACAAACAAACAAAAAAACGAATCAAACACAAACACTTGAACGAACCAACGAGCAAAACCCCCCCTTGAAACGAATCTAAGAAAACACCAGATCGAACCACATTTCGCACCTCGCACTTCATTCTCGAGACGATTGAGCTCCACCTTCACCGGATCCGAGCCGTGCAACAAGTTGAAGAAGTCGTCGGCGTCCATACTCGGCCTAACCGACGTCCGGCGACGCGACGAGCTTTTCCCCTCCTTAAAAGATCCGGAGACCGTCAACGGCGCCGGATTCGGCATCGGCGTAGCCTGAGAATCCACCGTCCGGCCATTAGAGACCTCCGGCAAAACCCCACCTCCTCCATCGCCAGAAATGTCCGCCATGACCTGATCTACCCAAATCTCTCCTCCTCTCCGGCTTCACATTCAAATGCAAGCCCAACCCAGGATCCAAAACACGCTAGGGCTCCAAATCTCACAAAGGGTACAATTACATTCACCACAAACTCAAAATCAAAATCAAAAACAAAAAAGCTCCACAATACTATACAATACTCCTCTTAAACTCTAAGTATGAATACAGAAATACAGAAAAAGAGTGGAAATGAGGAATTGGGTTGCTAAAAGGGATTTGTGGTGAGAAATTTAGAGCTGTGGTCAGTGAGTGAAGTCTGTTAGAGAGAGAAACAGAGAGATTCAAAGAGAAAGAGATCCCTAATTAAATTAAATTACCACTAATCTCTTTCTCTCCCTTTCTTTCTAGTGCTTAACAGCAAACCCTCTGCATTTTTAAATTATAAACCTTCATCTTATACTTCTTAATTTTTATTAATTGTTTGTGCCAGTTTGCTAAGAGCTACTACCCACCAAATTAAAAATTAAAGGGTAAATTACAAAAAGTTAAAATTTAGTTAACGTTGTAAGTGATGTGATTTTTTGTCTAATCAAACACACATATAAATAATTAATTTCTATGTACCGATTTCACTAAACTACTACTCTTATTGATATCGACAAATCTCTTACGTACTATTTTAAATAACTTGCATCTTTGCCAACAAAAACAACAACTTAATAGTATTAGTGTGATCTATGAACCAAAATGTTATGACTTCGAGTCTTCCAACCCTAAAAAAGTTATATATATATAACTTATATCTTTTATCTTTTACTTTATTGGTATCAACCATTTATACTCAATATTTGGCTACTCGTGTAAGTTCAATTCTTCTATAAATAAAAGTATAACCCATTTTTGTAAGTCATCAAGCCAAATGCCAATCTAATATTAATAGAAAAGAAGTTTTCCCTATATTTTTAATTGTCTTCTTATTTTTTAGTTACTTTTTTTTCTATTTTATTTTAGTTGGTATCGGAGCATGGTTGATCATTCGGTGACCAAAATCATGGCCGATAGCTTCAAGATGATCGTGATCGATGTTGTGGTTCCTGAATCCCAAACCAAAGACAATAGATCTAAGATGACTGTGAATACAGTTGTGGTTCGTGGATCTTCACACAAAGTAACAAATGCTTTGTGTTTGAAGTTGGAGAAGACATAGAGGACAGTCAGAGAGTCGTCATAGTGCCCCATGGTAGGCGATGTCTCTGTGTTTGTTGAAGTAGTTGTTTTCTACTAACAAATTCGGACTTCATTCTCTCCTGCGCCTCATTTAAGGGGGAATGTTAAGACAATTCTTTGTCATTGACAAATCCTTTACCTACCAACTTAATAAAATAACAATTATAATAAAATGAGACTTTTTTAGTAATAGCAAAAAAATAAACAAATTGAATCACGTCTAACTCATAGATACAAAATAGATTGACTTCAATTAATTAAAATCGATAGAATTTAATAAAGTCAAATTTAAAATTAATAGATTTCAATCGAATTAAATATTTTATATTTTAATATATTTTATATTTGAGAATTTATCCTTAGCAACACATTCTATCTCTTATATTATATTTATAGCACAATTTCTAAAATAATTCATCTATAGCATATGATTTTCTATCAGTGACTAGTGATAGAATGAGTATGATAAAACTCAACGAGTGATAGAACTCTATCAAAATTCTATGCATGATAGAACTCAATTTGGATTTTGTGCTATAAATAAATTAGTTTTGATTTTGTGTTATACGTGTAAATATTTTACCATTTTTTATTATACATCAAAAATACCCTTTATAATTTAATATGTATCAAATCTTTTTTAAAAAATTATTATAATTAAAATATGAATTTTAAGAATTTGTATCCATAGCGAATTTTCATAAAACAATAATAAATAAACCTTTCAATTCTTCTTGTTCTCCAAAGCTTCCAAATTGCCGCTAGGGTTTAAAGTGAGACCATAAACCCAAAACTTCGCCAAAATCCTCGAATGTATTTCCTCAAAAATCTTTCTCATTCAAACTCGTATTCGCATGGTCAAAGAAGCCCTCCAATTCCTTGCTCACCTGCGACGAATCTCCCGTTTTCCCTCCCCTTTCACCTGCAACAAGCTTCTTCACTCTCTCTGCAACGCCGGCGCCGGCGACCTCTCCGCCAAGTTGCTTTTCCACTTTCTCTCCAAAGGGTACTCTCCTCATCCATCTTCTTTCAATTCCATCATCGCTTTTTTCTCTAGGTTAGGGAATGTGAATTATGCCCAAAGGATTTTTAATTCAATGCCCACGTTTGGCTGCTCCCCTGATATTGTGTCTTACAATTCTTTGTTAGATGGGTATTGTTCTACTCATCAAATTGATAAGGCTTGTTTTCTTATGAATAGAGTTCGTGGGGCTTTGTTGAATCCGGATTTGGTTATGTTTAATATATTGTTTAATGGGTTTGCTAAGGTCGGTATGAAGAATGAGTCGTTTGTGTATCTGGGTTTGATGTGGAAATGCTGTTTGCCTAATGTTGTTACTTATGGTACGTTTGTTGATATGTTCTGTAAGATGGGGGATATGGAAATGGGTAACAGAATGTTTTTGGATATGATGAAGGCGGGGGTTGTGCCTAATTTGGTTGTTTTTAGCTCCTTGATTGATGGATATTGCAAGGCTGGGAGTTTGGATGTTGCGTTGGAATGCTTTGAGAGGATGGAGGAATGTTCTGTTCGGCCGAATGAGTTCACGTATTCGACTTTGATTGATGGTTGTTGCAAGCAGGGGATGTTGGGAAGAGCTGACTCTTTGTTTGAAACGATGTTGCGTGTTGGTATTCTGCCGAACTGTATGGTTTATACTTCAATTATAGATGGCCATTTTAAGAAGGGAAATGTAGATGATGCGATAAAGTATATAAACATGATGTTTGATCGGAAGATCGGACTAGATTTAAAAGCGTACACGGTAGTTATCTCGGGCTTTGGTAGAGTTGGTAAGTTACATAAAGCAATGGAAGCTGCAGAAAATGTGGTGAAGAATGGTTTACTCCCTGATAGGATCATATTGACAGCTATTATGGATGTGCATTTCAAAGCTGGAAACTTAAAAGAAGCTTTGAGTGTGTACAGAATATTACTCGCTAGGGGATTCGAGCCTGATGACGTGACTCTTTCCGCTCTAATGGATGGCCTATGCAAACACGGGTATTTGCAGGAGGCTAGACGGTACTTGGACAAAGAAAAGGCAAATGAAATTCTATATACAGTGCTTATAGATGCCCTCTGTAAGGAGGGTAATTTAGATGAAGTCGAGAGAACCATTCAGGAGATGTCTGAGGCAGGGTTTGTTCCAGATAAATATGTGTACACTTCATGGATTGCAGAGCTCTGCAAGCAAGGAAATTTGCTGAAGGCTTTCATGATCAAGAAAAGGATGGTTCAAGAGCACATAGAACCTGATTTATTAACCTACAGCTCCCTCATTTGCGGTTTGGCTGAGAAGGGACTAATGATAGAAGCGAAACAGGTTTTCGATGACATGTTAAATAAAGGGATCACTCCAGATTTTGTAGTTTATTACATCCTTATAAGAGGGTATCATAATCAGGGTAATGGAGCCGCGATTTCAAGTCTACATGACGATATGAGGAAGCGAGGAATTGTTATGGTAGATTAATTTATCAAATATTGAAGCCTGGTCTATTTTAAAATAAAAACTTTATACAGGAACTCTCATATGAAAAGCCGAGACGCATGTGATTGGCAACCGTTGTTGGATCGTGAATTTGGAGAATGCAAGAGATATTTCAGACGATTTAAAGTCATATATTCCTCCGTATACTGTTTTGCTTATCACAGGTTTCAAAAGCTAACGGATGTTTAAAACATGTCATTCGCACGTGGTTTATCGACATAAGGTGCGATTTCTATATCATATATCAATCACATGTAAACAAAATAAATCAAACTCTGCATTTTCACACAACCAATTTGCAATTCTATGACATCTGCTCTCTTTGCTTCTCTTGCTTGTTAGCTGCACCATGAGATCTGGTATTAGTGCATCTTTTTTTTGCTTGAGATTACACCTGATGATTGCTGCTGTAAAGTTGGAAATTTTTAAGTCGTCAGCTGCAACAAAGACGTATTCTTGCAAGCCAGAGCTTGTTATATCTTTATTCAGGTTATAACAGACCAAAATAAACACACATTGGCGTAGTTGTTTATGAAGAAGCTAACTATAGAAATAGAATTAGGTTACTGTATAATCAATCACTTTCGCACATGATGAATATGATTCTCTTTAATGATGTTTTGTTAAATTTTCCATGTGAATAATGGCTACATGAATTCTTTTCGAATTTGTCTATACTTTTGGCTTACTATCTGTTTAGTTCTGAAATTTTACGAAGGTTTTAGTAGCATTGCCAAATTTTAGATTATGTTTCTGCTGAATCTTTGTGGTTCAGTGGTTATGTGCTAGGTTGATTAAATAAATTTGGCTAAATTATGTATAAAAAAGAGTATCATTGAACTCCCGTCTCTTTTTTTTTTAATAACAAAATATCCATATTCTTTCTAAATTGCAATGTTATCTTTATTCTTTCATAAATGTTTGTTCTTAAATAGGAATTTGTTAGAATATTGAACAACCAGTCATGATGTGTAGTGGCTAGAATATTTATCTAGATTAAATCTGATAGTTTAACATTCAAACGTGTTATTTTAAATACTGTTTTTCTTTTCAATAACAGTATTAAAACATTTTTTTTAAAGATAGAAGCCGATGGAAGCAACTTTTGAAAGAATAATCCCTTTAATATACTTTACTGGATATTGAAAGTAAAAAAAACCTTCTACTATAAGATCAAGGAGAATCTTTTGGTGAAGGACTAAGTATTTATTGTAGTTAAAAGATTGCAACTTTACTTCATATGAGAGCTATCTCTCTCTATATAAAAATAATTTTTTCACTTTCTAGTAAGATCCCTTTCTTCTTCAACTGAATTTCTTGGTGAGACAATTGACTGAAGCCAAATTTTATGGTTGACAGCTAAAGTTTAGGTAAGTAATTAAGTATTTTGCAACACTATGATTGATCATATCTCACAAGAGTTTTATATAAACACATCACTCCACTCTTATACCATTGAATTATTTTTTCTTGTTGACCCACTAAAGTTGTTAACGTGTAACTCCAAAGTGCAAGAACGTAAATGTCACCATATGAAATAGAGTTTTGGTATGATAGACTCTCGGAGCATTAAGTAAATGTTGTAAAATTGATCTGAGTAAGTAATAGAAGTCAACATAAGCATAACTCAATTGGTTAGGTTGCGACATATACACTTGATCTATAAGTCTCAAGGTTTGAACTTCCTTTTATTGAATAACAATGGAGTAAGGTCAATAAACATATGACATTCAAGCACAATAAAACGACATTATTTGATCGTTTTTCTCAAAGGTAATTAAGGTACAAAATTGCAAGTTTACATTGACAATTAGTGAATTTGGAATCTTAGCAGCATTCTCTAATTAAAAACTCCTACACGATCCCAGCAAATTGGAGACGAAAATTATCATTTCGAGTAATACAAATCCAAACAAAAATGGAGGTCCTATTTGTCAGAAACTTAAAAAATGCCTATGTATACATGCTTCCCCAAAACGAAAAAGAAAACATCTACACAAAAAAGTGTTTCTCAATACAAATAGACATTTAGAAGTAAAATACAGAACCACAAAGAAAGGTAACAAAAACACGACCTATATCATATATATATACACAGAAGACCAAAATTTAAACACAAACCAAAAACAGCAAAAACGTAAAATCAAAATGCAGCTAAGAATTGGTCAATTTTTGTTCTTACAGTAGCTAGGATATGAAGAGCCTGGTCTGGTTCGTTTGAAGCAACTTTTCCTTTGGAGTATAATTTTCAGCTCATAAAAATAGTATCAAAGATCTGAATCTTGCCTGCTAGCTAAACACAGTTCGTGCAATTCATTGAGTATCCATTCTTCCCCGGTATTGCCGCCCAATACCAAAACTCTTGTCCCTCCGACCACACAAGTACTGTGGCCCCAGGCAAACTTAGGTGGTTGACCAGGAACATTGAGAATCCTCCATGATGGTTTCTCCTCGGCCGGATCCAAAAGGAAAAGTTGAGAAGGCGAATGTAACCCAGCAATGGAGCCTCCTAAAATTATAATCCTTCCACAGGGCATGCTGACTGCTACGTGATCGAGTCTTGGAGGAGGAACCACGCCATTCTGACCACCAATGCCAGTGAATGCACTGCACTCGAGTTGCCTCCACCGGGGTTCTTCCTCTTCTAAATCTATGGTGTATGCCTCGCCTGATCGTAAACGTAAGTGACCACTCTTGGCAAGTCCACCAAACATTAGAATCTTTGTCCGACCATAAACTGAAAGAGAATGTCCTAATCTAGAAGGGGGATTCCCGGATGTGGGAATCTCTCTCCAGGTTGGCTTGTCTGTTGTTAGATCCAACAAGTATGTGTCACTGAGAAGAACCCCGGCATCTGTGCATCCACCTGAAACAACCAGTTTAGAACCTTCGATCATACAAGAGCTATGCCAGGATCTAGGCAATGGAGGAGCTCCACCAAAGATTTCTTTCCATGTTGGTTGCTGAGCATCCAAATCGAGTACAAACACGTCGTTGAGCAATCCTTGACTGCCACATCCACCAAAAACTACTAACCAAGAATCATTCAAACATGATAGAGTGTGGCCCCAGCGTCCAGGTGGGGAGGATTTCACACTCACTCTGCGCCACTCGGGATTTGCAGCATCAAGATTGAGAACAAACGTATCATCCATGGGCTGCATATTGACTCCTTCCCCACCAAATAATACGAGTCGGTTACCTGCCGCACAAGCACTAAAGTTGCAACGCAAAGGCTCCACAGCTCCCCCAACTTTCAATTTTCTCCAACATACAGCTTCAAGGGTAGTAAGTTCTCTGGCCAAGCGCCCCCAACCAAGTTTCTTTGTCATTTGTTCCAATGTACCAGTCACTTCTCTACCCCATGCATTCTGACAAACCATTTTCCTTAAATGCTCGTTCTTCGTCAATTGACGAATCCTTCGACAAACTGATCCAACAGATGCAACATCTCTTGGTGTCAAGCGTGATAAAATGTTATGAGCCAAGACTTCATCTGAAAGCTGAAGTATCCCACAGATTTCTTTATGCTGGCCAAATGGTGAATGATCAATCAGATGAGCACTTTTGCCTGATAGATCATATTTTTTGGCGCAAGTCTCTTTAAAAACCGGATACGACAACCGATTAAGGTCTATCTTTGTCTCAGAAAACACTTGAATTCCTATAATGTGTGTTATAGTACCATCATCATCATGTATGGGTGCAAGCCGTAGCCTATTCACCATAGGGGTGCCATCCTTTCTAAAATTGAGAAGTTCACCTTGGAATTCAACACCTTCCTCGAGACATCTTCTGATTTCAGAAACAACCACCGGATCTACCAAAGGGTGGCGCCTTTGTGCATGAGGATCTCTATATTGTAAGAACCGACTGAAACAAAAATTCTCATATCAGTTGATAAAATTCTTTAAAACAAGAACAATCCCAAGTAAATCATCAAAGATAAACCAGAATCATTTGACAGTAATTTACTATGGACTTTATATTTCAATGGGATCAGGTCATGCTGAGTATATACTAAAATTCAAAAAAGCAACTGCATCAGGACATTAAATGTGGATTAAGGTAACGGATGGTAACACCCCCCATCACCCCATAAAAAAAAAAAACAGCACAACAAGTATAGATAGATATGAGCTTGGAGGGAAAAAAACTAATAACAGGCATTGCAAATAGCCGCTGCCTTTTCAGAAAGTTAGAAAGGAAATGAAAATGGTCTCACAATCTTCCCCCTCTATCTTTCTTAACAGGGTGCCAATCAGAATTTAGTCTCAAATCATACAAATGTTTTTCTGTTTCATACAGAAACTTGTAATTATAGGGATTCAAAACAGGCGGTTGCTTAAAGAATCAGCCAACACAGAGAAGCCCCCCTAAAGGCGTAGCGCATCGCAACAGGCAACACTAACGAAACTGATTTCAGAACAGGAATTCCTACATAAAATTGAATCAAATCACAACACAAAAGGGCACATAAATTCACAAGTCCACAAACGAACAAAACCACTAACCTAATTCCCCTGGATCAATTCAATTCCAAATCACTTCACAAGCATCCAAAAATTCCTCCTACCGCAAATTACATTCTAAATCCATTCGTAAACCAAAATTACCAACACATGGAAAGCGAAATTGAATCAGGTCATACCAATTTTGGCCGAGGACTTCATCGGCGCGGTATCCGGTGAAGATCTCGAAGACTTTGTTGACGTAGATGACGGGGAAATCGGGCTCGAGAGCATCGGAGACGACGAAGGAAGTTGGAGTCATTGGGTAGAAGAAGAGGCCAGGCTTCAATGGAAGTTCACTCGCTTGTTCCACTTCTTCTTCTTCTTCTTCTTCATCTTCTTCATTTTCGAATTGTTCGTTAGCGTGCTTGGAGAATTTCAGCCTCTTGCCGGAGCTCTGAAACTCCGGTTGAACATCGATTTTCGCCATTGGCTTTAGCCGCTTTCTTTCTTCCGTCAGAACCTGAAAATCAAAGTGTTTTTGGACAGAACATTTGAGATATTTATTAGCTCAATGGCGGTGAAGGAAAATGCCCCTATCCCATCAAATAATTACGAGTATGCCACCCACTTGTAATGCTTTTTTTTTTTTTTAATATCACATGTAATGCTTGTTTTGGTAAACACTATTTCAAAGTCGGAGATTAAAATTCTTTTTTCTTAATGCCAAATTGTGTTTAGCATGGTTCTTTAAAAAAAAAAAAATCTGACTGATTTAATTAAATTTGGTTTAAAACATTTAAAATTGATTAATTCTGTTGAGTTATAAATTATGTAAACTAGGTGTGAGTTAAACAAAATTAAGGTAAAATATTAAAAAAAATAATAATAATATTCAAGATTTAAGAGTTATATAAAAAGTTAATTACATGTATAGCTAAAAAATTGAAATATCATAAATACACTTTTTTTTAATAATTACGTATGTAGTAGAAAAAAAATGATTCTCGTAAAATAATTAAAATATTCACGCTTCAACCAATTTTTAATGGATAGTCTTCGATAAATTTCAATTTATGGTTTTCAATCAATTTTCAGTTATTAACCGTCAATAAATTTCCAGTTGATAACTTTCGATCAATTCAATTGATGTGGAAATGACAAAATTGGAAGAAAAAAAAATACGAACCTTTTTTTAAAATCTGCTATACATATACTGCTTTACAAAAAATATTATAATTAAAATGCTATGCCCAAAACTTGTTACTATGATTAAATTTCCAAAAGTTAATAATTAAAAATAAAAAAGAAAACAAATAAATAAATAATATCCATATTTTAATTATAGCAGTTTTTGTTTCAAAATATATAGAAGTTTTTTTTTTTTTTTTTTTTAAATCTTAAATAATAAAGTATTTGCTTTCAAAAATAAAAAATAAAATAATAATAATAGAGTATTTTAATTTTAATTCTTTTCCATCCATTTAACTTAATTAAATCTGTTATGAGTGAAATTCATGGTCAAGATCTAATGAAATTCACTAACTCAATTACAAGAGGTTAGACCAAAAAATGAGTTCGGTCGAATTCACAAGTTCAAATCTTATTCTTAGGGCTATACAGAAAAATTTACATACTCATAAATAGTCATTTGAGACTCTAACAAAAATAAGCTATTCTAAACTTTATAGACAACTTCTCTACACTTTTTGACCTATATTGAGTTAGGCATCGAAGGCTCGCACCACACAGGTGTCTAGATGATTATTGTTTGTTTGGTAGGTATTCGTCTCAACGAAATACAAATTCAACGTTGATTCTAAAGACTAAATTTTGGCATCAACAAAATCCATCAATCTATTATTATAACTTGACTGAATGGAAAATAATATATATATTAAAAACAAAAGAAACAAAAACTCCATTCGCCTTCTCTCCCTTACCTTCCCAACAAGAAAGATTCTTACGGTGGCTTAAACGAGTTTGTCTTTCCCTCACTTTCCTGCCTCTATGGCCAAACACCCCCTAAAAAGGAACGTGGGATATTTTAAAAAATAATATGGCAATAAAGTAATTAAGGGGAAAAAGAGGGTGAAAGGTAGGAGTTAAAGTCCACGTTAGCGAGAGTGGGGAACACGCGTGGGAGTGATATTTTGAGGTAGAAAATATCTGACAGTTTAGACGCGACTGAGAAAGCGCCACGTCACCATCAAAATCGTTGTTAGAGAAGATATTTTCTTAGGGAACAGAATTTCTTCTAATATCCCTCCGTGGTCCCCACTTATCTTCCACGTGCGATGCTTATGCTAATTTATTTTGGTGTGTTTAGACTCAAAATGAAAATAATTAGAGAAAAAAAAAAAAGAGATTTATGTTCCAAACACCTTCTTTAGGATAATAGGTTGGTGATTTTTTTTTTATTTTTTATTTTTTATGTGATATGTGTGATTTAATTTGTGACTATCTCGATTATTGTCACATGATATATCACTTAATCCTACGACATTTGAATGTTAAGAAAATTCGTAAAAAATTAATTTCTAAATAATCGATTATCACAAATTAAATTCATCATCTATTTGTTCCCTTCTTGATCACTAGCTACTCCACAATAGTTTTTTTTTTTTTTATAATTATTAGTAAATTAAATTGGTGGAAGTTCCCGTAAAAAAAAAGGTGGAAGTTGATTGGCGTGTCAATAATGACAATGTGATTAAATGAATAATTAAACAAAAAAAATCACATCATTTACTTATAACTACAAATTTAATTAACTAACAATTGCAAATGAAATTAACTATTTTTTTTAATTTTATTAAATCAACATTTGATAAATTTTAAGTTTTGCATACCTTGAAATGAGAATACTTATTTTTTGAAACCAAATGAGAAGTCTTAATGTACTTAAAAATATGTTTGGCACATTAGGAACCATTACCCCTTGCCCCTATGATTCTTTATGGAATCTTTACCGAGCCCCAATTATTCCTTTGCAATAATATTACATGAAATATTCCAATTTGGCCCAAGCCCAACAGAAGTATGAGCCCAATCATGGGTACATTTAATATTGGTAAATATTATATTAGTAGAATCACCGAATAAATTGGTGGCACGTTGATTATCTTATTTGGTTATAGTTTAATTCAACTCCACGATTCATTTTTTAGTAATACTTACTTAAGGGTGGGTCCTTAAAACTACATGTTTTTACTTTTTTACATTTTTCTCTCCATTTTAATATTTCTCTCTTCATCAATCAAAGCCATTTTTTTTTCAAATAAAAATATGTGGTGGGTAAATATTTCCAAAATACTTACTCAACCCTTAAGTAAGTATCACTCTTCATTTTTTATGTACAGAGTTCAAAATAAGTTCTAGAAGTGTGTAACAAAAGAAAATAGTACATAATAGGATTTCGAAGTGTAACTAAAGAAAATAAACATTAGACTATTTAAAATCATCATGAATGGCTTGGTGGTTAGAAGCACTTTAAAAAATTAAGAGGTGAAGGTTTAATCTATGATGACTATTTACATAGATAAAATTAGTAATATTTTTTTTACCGATAAAAATTGAAATTAACTGACAAGATATATAATTTGATAGCTAAAACCATGAGTTGGAAGTTGCATCTCCATACTTGGAATTCAATACTAAAAACTTTGAATCAATGAAATGCTATTCATTAACAAAATGTTAAAAAATAATAACTGAACTATTTTGGGAATTTAAATGATTCCCAAGAGATGTTTTTTTCAAGGTATTGAATATTTGAAGGATCAAAAGGACCTTTTATTATATCTATGGATTTTATCACTGCCCTCGCCGGAAGAACACTTCTTGATGGATCAGGTGAAGTTCCATAGCTCAAGCATGACGAGAATCCCTGTAATTTTTCATCTCCAAATTCAAACTTTTACAAAAATGAAATCAAAATATAATCATAAAAGAATCTCAATTCTCTAAACTAGATAAGTTAGTTCTCGTTTGATAACAATTTTATTTTTTGTTTTTTGTTTTTAAGATTTAAGTTTACGACAATTACCTTAGTATATATATTTTTTGATACGTACGTCTTACCTATATTGTTAAAAACCAAACCAAATTTTGGAAGAAAAAAAAGTAGTTTTCAAAAGATTATTTTTATTTTTGAAATTTAGTAGCATTCACGTACTTTATTTAAATAAAGATTGATACATTTTAAGAATAATAGAACATAACGTAGAAAATGTAAGTAGGTAGGAATAAGTTTAAATTTTATAAATTTAGTTTTTTGTTTTCCTCCCTAAAACATTGATGGGTTGTAATTTTGTTTTTGAATTTTTTAGCTCTATAATTTGAACTTTTTGACTTTTAGACAAAAAATATTTATTCGAGTGAACTATCTTATGTCAAAAATTAAAACCCAACCCAATAATTATGAGAGCAATTTAGGTGATATCTTAACATCACTTAAATTGTGAAGCTCATCTAAATGATTCAATGGGAATCACATATTGTTATTCTCTAAATTAAAATAATAAAAAGTTAAAATTAATAAAAATTAAAATGTAGTTTCCATCGAATCACAATTGTATCACCTAAATTTCTCTCAATAGCTATTATTGAACTATCTTATGCCAAATGACCCTAAGCGATAATGTTGTTGGGAAATTCATGACTAAATAGTATTTATTTGTATTATACTGGGAAAAATGCATTTTTAATCCCCATATATGAAAGGTAATTTCTACTTGATTCGTTTCAAAATTAAATATTTTTACTTTAAAACATTTAATAAAATGTTTAATTTTAATCCGTGACAATTTTAATTTTTAAAATAACAATTACTTAGATGACATAATGTTGAATACATTGATGAATAGATTAATATTAAAATTTAATATATCGATGAAATAGTTATTTTTATGTTGACATAAAATAAATTTATAAAAAAATAGTTAAAAACTAAAAAAAATCACCATAATTAAAATTAAGATTTATTGAAATATCTCGAGTAAAAGTGTTTGACGAAGGAAAGTGTATTGTTTTTCTATTACATATTAGATTGTATCATGAAATAAATTGGCCATACGTACCTTTAAAATTAAGATTTCTTTTAAATGATGTAGGTTTGAGAACATCATTATCATATTAGCGGATCCTAATATCTTGTTTCTTTTTTACGGAAAGTATTTTAATTTTTATGTTATCGGTTTTTTTTTTTTTTTTTTTTTTTTGAGAAGTTATGTTATCGGAAATTACTCGTATAGTTTTAGGTTAGTTTTATCATAATGAGAATGAGTCCTAAATCAGATTCTATAAAATTTATGTTAATATCTAATTTAGAAAATTAAAAAACGAAGAGAAAAAAACCTTGAAGATGAGAACTTCAACAATCTCGCCGTCGACCTCCGCGTGAACGATGAGCGCCTCGCCGGCGGCGGCCTGAGTGTAGGATTCCAGTAGCGCAATCTGGTGGTTGTGGCCGTAATCGTCATCTTCGTCATCGTCATCGTCGAATCGAACTCTCCGCCGAGCAGCACAGCCAATCGGACCACGGCTGCGCCGCCGGATTCTGAAATTCAGAGATTTGTGGATTGCGGAAGAAACAGAGATTTTTGTGAGAGGCGTTTTTGGATTATTGCCGGAAAATGGCCAGAAAAAGGCGGTGAGTGAATCTGAGTGAAGAATTGGGGATCTTTGAAGATGAATAGCCATTTTTTGTGTTTTTGGAGGAAAATTGAAAGATAATATGTAAATGGTAGAATTGGGATTTTTCGACCATGGGAGATAAGGTGAAGCGGTTTGGTTTAGTTCGGTTTGATTTGATTCAATTTATATTGATTATTATTTTTTAAAATTTTTAATTCAACAATATTCAAATTTATAACCTTATCACGAAGTTAATGAACTTAACTTTTGTTAGTGTTTTTTATAATTTTAGACGTGTAGACTTGTTATTTGTGTAATTAGTTGGTTTGTTGTTTGTGTAAATAAAATTACATGGACCTTTTACTTAATTTGAGATGTTAATAAAACCATAGTTCAACCAAAATTATTTATACAGGGAGAGATAAATTTAGGGTTGTATTAAGTGTGTTGCTATGTTCTCAAAAAAAAAAAAAAAAAAAAAAAATGTTGCTATGATGTAGCTTTCAAATTCTTACCTTCTTCTCCTTTTAAATAACAATGCTCTCATCTTCTTTAATGACTTTCTTTCATGTTTCTTGTGCAATTGTGATTGTTCATACAAATTAAGTTTTTTTTAACTTGTTTGTAAAGAACATATATTAATAATATGAATATCTTGGGTTTGAATTTTGTATTGTAGTTTTTTTTTTTTTTTTTGTTTACTTATTCACAAACTATGAAGCAAATCTTAGAGAGAAAATATGAGATAAACTCAATTTGATAACCTAAAACAATCCAAAAACATGTTAGTTGAATTGAATTGCTCTAATAAATAGAGATGAATGAGTTGATAAATTGACGAAGTCAAAACTTTATATTAATCTAAAAAAATTATCATAACTCAACTCCACACCCCTGTTTTATGGTAAAAAAGTTATATGTAAATGTTTTAGTAATTAGTTAATTATGATTATAAAAAAAAGAACTAATTAATTCTTTCCAAATTTTGACTCTAAGATGTGATCAAGGACCTTCACAAAATTTGGACTCCCCAAAAGTTCAAACGAAGAGACTCCAAAGATTTATTGGGCCTTGGAAAATCAAGAAATAAAAAAGTAAAATTTATAATAATTATTTACTTAAGAAATACATTTTTATAAAAAATAATTTACAATTAAATATTGAGACACTATGACTCATAATAACGATCAAAGTATGTGCAAGCTAGTCCTCAACACTTTTTCATTTTTATATATTAAATTACAAAAACTTATTTAGAAAATGATGAAACTTTATTAATTTAGAAAATGAACCATTTATGATGTCACACATCAAGATCATATATATGGAATAAATAATGGAACCAATACATGTATAACTAAGAGGAGTAAATGTTGTCAAGTTGAACCAAACACCTACCCCAACTCCTTCATTTAATGTGCACTTAATGCAATCAACTGAACCATTAATTTATAGATGCCTATGTGATAATCATTGTGGCCAAAACTTTGCACACAAAAATTAGTACCTTTTCTCCAGGGTAGAAACAGTGATATGTAAAATGTCATTTGGGTACTTATAGTTTAGGTCTCATTCTCTTATAATTCATGTATTTTTAAAATTGATATGTTTTTTTTGGTTCATTTAAAATTGAAATGTAGTTTATATACTTTCAATAAATATTATATTAGTTTTTATAAGTTTGAGGTTCATTAATTAATAAATATGGCGTTAAAACGTTTCCAAATTTTGTAGAGAAAAGTTTAGTAGTCCAAAAAGTTTAGTAGTCTTCTTTTTATTATAGAAAACAAATTAATAATGAGATGCCAATTATAGAAATTTTAAGATCGAATTTGTGATTGTGATGTTAAATTGACTTAAACCAACACTAAACCCAAATATTGTCTAAATAAAACAAAAATAACAGACTATTTTAAAGATAAATTTCTTAAAATACAAAAGTTAAGTTTTTTTATGAAAAAATATATTTTATTTTTTAAAAAATAAACTTACTAATATATCCAGATTTTTCATTATTTTCTAATCTTCCTTTTATCTATCTTTGAAAAAATCAAATAAAATCATGTTTTGAAAATTAAAATTTTGTTTTGTTTTGTTTTTTGTTACTTTTTTTTCTTAATTTGGTAAGAATTCAAATACGACTTTCCTGAAGAAAAAAAAAGAGAGTAATTATAAAAGATTTTTTTTTTTTTTTTGAAGAAATTAAGCTTTATTTTTTATGTAAGAATATAAAGGCTAAAATATAACAAATCTTAATTTTCAATAATGATGACCATATCTTTCATGGAGGTGGGTAGAAAATTTCAATTTCATTGTAACAAGAATTTTTTTTTGCTCAAATTAGTTAATAGAGAAAAAAGAGTATTGATTGAAATCTACCCCACAACCTAGCATTAACTCAATTAAGTTACCATTCTCGTCAATAAGTTTTGAATTATTTTATGGCATATTCTTCGCGTTAACATTTATATTCACAATAACTTAATTGAAATAATTATTTGTGAAAATGAATATTTTAGATGAAAAATATTTTTCTTTGGATTCTAACTTATATTGTATTTTTTTTTTAAAAAAACCTCCCTTTGTAGAAAATATCTACTTGAACTTGTTTGTTTTATTCGTGTATCCAAATTCATTAGCTTGGTTTTTTTTTTTAATCATTAAATGCCGTTTGTTAAAAATTGTCTGATATCTTATATCTTTCTATATTTTCTTTCACATTTTGCTTGCCCTAAATCTAAAATCTAACTTCTTTAAATCAACATTTCTCTTAAATCACACTTAATTATTTTGGTTGGCTGTGGTCCCTCGCAATTAAAAAAAAAAGGGTTAAATATTGTTCAATGGCTACCTCTACATGTTGAATAAATAAGAAGATTGTAGCCAAATTTTTTGTTGTCCATTTGCAACATGCATTTTCTTGGACATTGCATTTAAAACCATAAAGTTGCATTGAATTTTTTTTTTTATTATTATTATTATTTTTTTAGAATGAATTTCTATTTAAACACCATGCAACTTTTGGAAAAACAAATTAATGAAAGTTGTTGCCCTTTCTTTTTTCGCTGTTATTAAGTTAAACAAGATGTCACTAGGGATGTGTTCTTATTAGAAATAATTGTAACCATTCAAACTATCTAGTTAGAGAGAAAAAAAAAAAAGAAAAAGGTCCGATATTGTGCAATTTTATATCATATTTATATAAAAATTATATATAATTATTTTAAAGGTTAAAATACCATTTATACTTTAAGTTTTGTTATAATCTCGTTCCTAAACTCTTAGATATTTAATCCATCACTATTAACCCTCCAATATCCTCTTGACCACTAGATCTACATGATATTTGTGCTTTTGATAAAATTTAAAAGAAAAAAAAAATCATTACTAGGTTTGGGGTCACCTTTCAATTTGATCTTTAAGTTTCAAAATTAAACACTTTTACCTTTAACATTTCAATAATGTTTACTTTTAGTCACTCAAATAACAAAATTGTTAGTTTCATAAAGTAATTTTGACTAAAATGATGATTAAACAAAGTTTAAATTTTAATATATTAATGAAATGATTATTTTAGTTTTCATGTGAATTTAATTATTTAAAGAAAATAAGTATAAAAAGTAAATTAAAAAGCAAATCAAAACAAAAAATGAATATTAATAAAATGTTAGTGATAAAAGTGTTCAATTTCAAACCTTAGGGACCAAATTAAAATTACATCTCAAACCTATAAATTTAAAAAGGATTTTTCTCAATATAAAATGAGATTTTATGATCTAGTTGATTTTTTCTAAAAAATACTATTTTTTTTAGTTCAATGACAACATAAATGTTCTTCGTCTAATATGATAAATTTAAAAGTAAAAAATGGTTTATTTATTTCTCAATAAAATAAGGCAAGTCATGAACTAAACACCTTAAAAAATTAGTAGAATTTTATTTCAACAAAAACTACCCAAATCTTATATTTTGTATATGTGACACAATTATGTGGAACATAAATTTTATTAAAAAATATATATACACATATTTTTTTGAATTAAAAAAATTATGTGTACCAAAAAAAAAGTCACGCACATAAAAGGTAAAACTCTCATGATAAATTTTAGTCATTTAATTTTATTAAAGTGGGATCCACGTGGCAACATGTGTTTTTTAATATTTTAATTAATTTTGTTTAGGAAAGAAAGCTATATGAGAGAAGCTACCCTCTTCCAGACCTGTCTGCTAACTTCTTTATCACTCCCTCTCTTCCAATCTTCCATCCACCGCCGAACCTCTCGCCGCCGTCATCGCCACCGACTTGGAGATGGAGGATTCAGGCACCGCCAAAGAGCTGATGGAGATGAGAAAATCGGTGGAGAAATCAGGCATCTCCACACAGGTAAGTAAAAACAGTGAATTAATTAGACCGTATTTGTTAATTATTTTGTTTTTAATTTTTAATTTTTAAAATCTAATCCTACCACAATTCATTTTCTGTATATATATATTTTTTAATTTAATATCGACATATTACTTATATTTTTTTTAATGAAATTAAAATTAAAATTTTAATTTTAATTTTTAAAATTTGAGCAACATTTATATTTGCATCTTTTTTTAAGAAGCATGAAACTATGTATATAAAAAAATAAGCTTAAATTTCAAAAATAAAAAATAAAATATTATTGATGAGTTTGTTGACACAGGAGTATTGCGACGCGACGATGATGAGATTCTTGAGGGCGAGGTCGATGGAGGTATCGAAAGGAGCGAAGATGTTCGTGCAATGGCGGAAATGGCGAGATGCGATGGTTCCGAACGGATTCATCTGTGAATCCGAGGTTATGGAGGAGTTGGAGAGCAGGAAGGTTTTCTTGCAGGGATTGTCCAACAATGGACTTGCTGTTATGATTGTTATGGCTAACCGACATTTTTCTTCTAAGGATCAACTCCTCTTCAAGAGTTAGTTTCCACATCTCTTATCTCTCTCTTCTTTTTTTTTTGTTAAATTATAGATTTTAAAAGTTATAATTTAATAGAAATGATATATATAAGCTTTTTGGTAGCTTATTCAAGTCTTAAAAAAGGACTACAATGTGTTTTTCTTAAAAAAAAGAAAAAGCATTTTTAAAAATATATCTCCTTTATATACACAAAAATGGAATAAAAGAAAATTGGTTAAATTATACAAATTATCCCTACAATTATGGTAGTTTTCAATTTTGTCTCTCTTTTATTTATTTGTTTTTTAGTGTAATTTTCAATTTTGTCTAAACGTGAAAGTTAGTGTGAACTTTTGACGTGGCATCATAATTAACAAGAGTAATACCCCCAATTCCACATTTTTTTAACACTATGAGGTGGTTTGTTTGGAATATATAGGTAGTATTTAATTTTATGGTTTATTAATTTTTCATCGAAAACTTATATGCAAATGAGTTTTTATTAATTCCTCTTCATCTGTACTTTTAAAAATAACTTTCATTTCTATCCATTCATTTATAATTATTCAATCATTTCTAATTATTCATTTTTAATCATTTATTTCAAATCAATCAAAATAAATCATTTTTAATCATTTTGTTTTTAAATACTAAAAATAACTACTCATTTTAAATCTACATCTAAACAAAAGTTTTGACTCTAACTCTTCTACACAAAAATTTCATCCAAACGAGTTTTTTACTACAATTTTCAATTTTTAATTACTCAATATAACTTCTTAAGCTAAATCCTACATAAATATGTCAAACAAACACCCTTATAAGTGGTCATGAATATAATTTTCCTACTTTCGGATTATCTAAAAATTATGTTAAATCACTAATTTATCTAAAAATTTGAACCGAACCATTTGAATTTAATATATATGAGAATTTTTTAATGACTAATAATTCTTTTCTTTTTTTTTTTTGTAGAGGTCAAAATTTTAGAAAAAAAAACTCAAATTTAACAAATATTGAGAACAAATATTTACTCACTTTTGACATTCCAATTGCAAACTGAGATGACTTAAAATGAAGGTTGAAATATTTTAATATGTGTTAAAGATTTTTAAAAAATTACCACAATTAGAAAGATGGATTCTAGAATTTGCCAAGTCCTACACCAAATTCTCTATATATTGTAATTATGTTTCCAATGTGTTATTTTTTCTTCTTCGAGGTTTAAGCTTTGAAATGGTCTAAAAAATACTTATTTATGTGCTTCTTATACAATCAAAACCAAATTATGATACGATTGTTACTATAAGTTAGATGTTTATAATTTATAATAATATAGAGTAATTATTATTTTTCTACCTTCCTTCTTTTCATTGCCAAAGGACAAAAGTTGGAATGAATATAGATTGTTTTATTTATCACGTCTAGACAATATAATGGTGAGAGTTTTTTTTCCCCCTTTTTTTAAAAAAATTATAATGAGTATAAAATTGGTTTATTATAACAGTTTAGTTCAACGACACTGCTTTAATTTTCAATTTTTTTTTTTTATTATGGATATTCTATAATTATTTGATTTTTGGAAGTTGTGATTATTTTTATTTTTTCTACACTATTATTTATTTATTTATTTATTTTAACGGTTGAACCATTTGAATTTTGATTGGTAAAATTCTAAAAATAAAAACAAAATTTTAAATTTATTTTGTAGTTTTCGAATTTTGCTTTTATTTTGAAAAGTTTATAAAAATAGAGATATGTATAAATAAAATTTATAATTTTTTTTTTAATATATCAATAATAAAATAAATAATAAATGTTTATAGATGAAATTTAGATTATTTGTTTATTTGATTCTAATTCACTTTTCTCTCTTTTGTTTAGAGTTTCTGGTTCATCTCTTGGACAAGGTCATTGCAAGGTATAACAACTTAATTTTAACATTTGAAAATCGGTATTTGATTCTTATCTTATTTGAAAGCGATAGTATTATTTATATAAAATTTGTGTCCTCTCTAACAATTTAAATAAAAAAAAAAAAAAAATATATATATATATATATATATATATAACCTACTCGATTTGCTTATTTATCTTAAAAGGTAAATTTAAAATGCATTTATAAAAATATATATAATTTTTTTTCATCTTTTTACAAACAAAAAAAATGTCATGCTTATTTCTACTTTATTATTTTGTTCTTTAAACGGATTGTTATTTCCTAAATTTTAAAAATAATATTCCGCCATAAATGCTTGACACATTTTCATTTTGATTCATTTATAACTTCCTTAAATATAAATTCAAGACCCATATCATGAACAAGAAGGTTATGAATTTGAATCTCTTGACTCTTGATGATTGTTGAATTAAAAAAAAGATGACAATTTGGGTGCAGACTAGAAGTCGCACACAATTTTTTTTTATTAAAAAAAAAAGACTAAAATGTGTGGCGCCAGAGGTGCCACATATATGTGACTTCATAGCTGGGTGCAGCGATCCTCTAAAAAAAATTGAACATTATTTATTTATTTATTTTGAACTTGTTCCAATCTTTACCAATAATTAAAATGAGAGAGAGTGCGAAAACGTTTTTTTTAAATTTTTTTATAAATAATTGCAAATTAAGTAAGAAAATAAATAAGATTAAACAAATTAAACAAATTAAAGTAAAATTATGAGGAGGAAAAAAACCTGAACTTAATAAATGAATAGTGGTTGCAAGGGAAAAGAAACCGGGAATGAAAAGTGGATTGCTATTGTTGATCTTCACCAAATCTCATACAAGAATGTTGATCCACGTGGACTGATTACAGGCTTCCAATTTTTACAGGTAACTTGTAAATAATTTTTTATAATTCTATAATTTCTTCAATATATTTGCTGTACATCAACTTTATTTATTTATCTCAATTTTAAAAAGAAATATTGTACTTTGTTTTAAGGAAATGGTTACTGATATTATTTATATATATATATATATATATATATATATATATACTCATACCAAAATTATGGGATTCCGTATTAAATTTAAATTTAAATTAAATGAAGCTGACAGTCCTAAGTTCTTTTCAGTTATTATATGACTGCTCCTCTGACATTTTTTCCCTTACAAATTAAGTACAATTATTAAAAAATAAAAAATAAAAAAAATTGCAGAATTACTATCCAGAACGCTTGGGGAAATGCTTCATTTTAAACATGCCATGGTTTTTTGTTAGCGTTTGGAGAATGGTTTCTCGTTTCGTCGACAGTGCAACGCTAAAAAACGTAAGCTCTTCATTTCATTTCATTTTTTTTTTTTTAAATAATAATAATAAGTATAAAGTTATCATTTTTGTCTCTATAAATTTTGATATTTTAGTAGATGAATTTTGATATTAGTTCATCTTAGTGCATGAATTTTTAAAAGTCTAATTTTAGTTTATAAATGTTAAGTTTGTTCTATTTCAATTTCTAAAGTTAATTTTTCTTTAATTAGTCCTTAGAAAAAAAAACATTTATTTTTCTTTAAAAAATTACCATATTGCTTGGTAAATTTTAGAAATTTGTTTACATTTGATCTTTCATCGTACTAAAATTATTAACATTATTGAATCAAATTTTAATTGATATTAAGTTCAAATTTACTATAAGGATTACTTTTAAGTTTTTTTTTTTTTTTTTTAAACTACAATGACTAAAATTATATTTTTGAAAATTTGATGACTAAAACGGAAAAAATCTCAAAGTTCATAAACTAAAAATGGAATAAAATTTAAAGTTTAGAGATCAAAATGATATTTTATCTTAATAATTATTATTATATATAGTGATCATTTTTATAGTAAAAAAACTTAAAAAGTATTTTTTTATAAGGAAAAAAAGTCGAAAGTAGTTATATATATATATTTTTGAATTCTAAGAAATTTGAATTTATAACTTTTTTATTACGAGATTATACAATACGTCATCAGAGTTTTGCTCTTTTTTGGTAAAGTAATTTTATTTTTAGTTCAACCAAATTTTTATATGAAATTCGAATTCATGATTTCTTAATTATATTTTAATGATATGCTTTCATTTTTCCATTTCTTTTTAGGATGTTTACGCAATAAATGATTTTAAAAACACTTTCCTTAGTTTCCTACCATTACATATTTTAACAATTCTTTAACATTTATAAGCATGCTTGATTTTGGTTTTAGTTTCATGCAAAAGAATATCAGTGTATTCAAATCATGTTTCGAACTCTCATCTTACATTTATATACAAAAAAGATATTAATTGAGATCATGTTCTTATATACTCCAAACATGAGCCTTTCTAATAGATACAAAACTATATAACAAAAAATTTAACTCTCTCTTGACTCGGTCCTTTTCTTTTCTCTTTCTCGTCTTCGTCTTCGTCTCTGTCATCTTCGTCCCCATCCCGTCTTTTTTTTCTTCTGTCAGACAACTAATACTAGTCTATTGGATGGTGTGAAAAAATTGAATGGAGATGGGGCCAGTTTGAGTTATGGAGTATTGGAGTTTTGGGTGTCTATATTGTGTCTGTTTCAGACAAGTCTCTCCAAACCCTCAAGTGTTATTAAATTAACTGCCCTCCCATTTGTTTCTTTTTTCCTTTTTGAGCAATGAGGATTCAACAAACTATCTTTTAGTCATAAATAACACTTTATGTCCTTGTTGGCTCTCCTTTATTTCTTTTGTTGGGTTTTTTTTTTTTTTTGAAGTTCTATATCAATTGTGGGTACTCGGGAAATCGAATCAATGACTTCTTGGTCATTGAGTTTACCATAATGTTGCTGAAGTTCTGCTATTGTTAGCTTGTTTCTTTTGTTAATTGGTTTGGCTCCCTCTTTGTGCTCTTGTTGGCTTGTTTCTTTTGTTGATTGGTTCCTTTTTTCTTTCGGTAAAAACATTTTCTCCTTTCTCATATAGATTATAGAAGAAAAGATCAATTAGATAGTGTGGACATCCATCTTAAAATTAAATGATAATAAGAAAAATAGCTCACATGTTTTATAACTTGTTAAAAGGTTTCCTCACTTTTCGATGTGAGATCCTTAACAAAACCGAGTTTCATGTTAGTTAGAAAAAAATATATAATAAGTGAAGGACAGAACAAAATTGTTATTCTATCAAACTTTTTTTTTATTATTTTTTTTTTAATTTTTTTTTTATGTCTGGGTCAACTTACACACACATACATGGATATATAACTTGATCTTATAACATTTGAATATAAAAAAATTTGTAACAGATTAATTATTTCTTAGGTAGATAATTATGGATTGAATCCACCATCTATTAGTTCTAGAGTAATACTTAGGTAAGGGTGAGTAAGTATTTTAGAAATACTTACCCACCTTAGAGCTACATATTTTTACTTTAAAAAAAAAATGGCTTTGATTGATAGAGAGAGAAATGCTAAAGTGGAGAGAGAAATGCAAAAAAGTAAAAATGTGTGGTTTTAAGGATGGGTAAATATTTTCACCCTTACTTAAGTATTTAAGTATTGCTCTTAATTCTATATTGAGCCATTTTGAACATGAATGAAATTAATATTAAAAGAAAAATTGTAGAAACGTTGTGTAGTGTTTCCATTAAGGTAATTAAAATGACTTTGTGATGCTAACGAAAGCATAGCTCCAATTACATGATGTATTCAATAACCGAGAGATTTATGAATTGCACATTTTTTTTAGTATAGAGTTGAGGAAGGAGTACAAACTTTATATAGAAGACACTGCTGCTTCTAAATAAATGAGAACTAAATATCGATTTTATATTTGATCTTGTATATAAAATTGATATATGCATAAACAATGATTTTTCAGATTTTAATTGTGAGCAATGAAGAAGAAAGAAGAATTATGATAGAGGAAATTGGAGAAGAAGTACTGCCAATTGAGTATGGTGGACAGGCAAAGTTTATTGCTCTTCAAGATGCTGTTCTTCCTCAATTGGATGGTTGAATGTTGTTGAATTTTGGTCAACTCTTTTCATGGATGCTAGAATGCTATTGTTAAATTAAAGGATCTATAAAGTATCAAATTTACCGTCACCTACATCTTAAACTTACGAGTTTAATAATGATTTAATATTAATCTTTAATGAGCGATCTTGTTGGCTGAGGCTTGGGATATTGAAAATATGCTTCATTTAAATGTCACAAGTTTAAAAACTTAATTGTAAAATCTTCTATTGCAAATTTGGTCTTTGGAGCGGGCCCATATTCCTCGAGTATAGGAGAATAACACCTCGATTCTCAGTTATATTGTAATCTCCTTCTCAAAATGAAAGTTTATACTCAAGTATTTAGAAAGTCCTGAGCAAATTTCCAAGCCCTTTTATATTATAGGTCTAATGCCAAAGTATTTCAAAAACTAAAAGATTATGACTTTAATTCATTTATCGTGGCCATTATCTTGAAATTAGTTTTATACTAATAGATATTGTTGGAAGGACAACTAATTATTCTCCATAAGAAAGAAAGAGGAAACGTTATATGAGTTTAAATGAGATGATAATTATATTCATTCATATGAAACATTTTAAGTGATAACAAAAAATAAAGACATGAAAGTTTATATTTTAAAGAGGATCAAATCTTATTTGATTAAATGACTATTCTTACGAGAAAACAATATTGTCCCACGTGAAAAAGAAAAAGGAAAAGTCAAGTGAACGACCAACGATGGTTGTCCCTAATCGTTTGTATTTATTATGAGGGTAAATTAATATAATTGGATATAGCTTATGTGCCTTTGTTATCGTCGTTGCTCATAACATTTTTTTTATTATGTCAAATTAAAGATGTCAATTTTTCTCTACGAAATAGACAACTAACTATAATGAAGCTGGGGATCCCGAATTTAATACGAGTAAGCTTCTTCCTCAAACTTAATTTTAAGATGAGATGAAAGCATGAAATGTATTTTATATTGGTCAACAATAACAATAATTGAGTATCAATAACTGAGTATCTGCCAACAATAACAATAATTAAGTACCATTAATGATAAAAAGTTAAGTTTGAATTCCCCTTTTCCTAACTGTTTTGTAGAACTCAGAAATAAAAAAAGCATATTAATCCATGTCCCAATCCTACTATTTATAAGTTTTTAATTATTTCTTAGATTTTATACTTATATATCAATAACATTTATTAAATTCTTTATATAACATTGATAAGCAAAAATACTAACAATAAAAAAAATTGAAGATATAGATTTTTAATGTTGAGAAGAAGAGAGAAAGTAAAATTTAGGTTAATTTATTATTATTATTTTTTTTTATGGAAATTTTAGTGAAGGAGTTGATGGTGTGTTGGTTTTGTTATTTGATAATAATCAAATTTAAGATCACTATCACGGGTTCCATTTTGAAAATATAGATGGGAGAAATAATGAGTAGATGCACACTAACGGTCATTATTGAAACTTAATTAAGCTTTAATACACAATTTTGAAGATGAAAGAGCTCTTTAATTTGCTAGTGAAAAACATAAACCTATCTGCACATCTGGTATCGTTTTCCAACATGACCATTAAACATATTTGCCACCAAAATAGAATTCTTACAAAGTAGGGTTTTTGTTTAACATTGAGGGAGGCGATTGTGTTTTGTGATTTGTTTTGATTATTTTTTTTTCCAAAAAGTAGCAATATTTCTAATACAATTTTAAAAAACTAGCTATTTTCTACCCTTTCCCTTATTTAAGCTCTTTGTGAGAGATTGAAACTGCCCAACTAGAATATACTCAACCCTAAAAATTTGGTGAAATCAATATTTGAAGTGTTGATGTTGGTTTATTGACCTCTTTGTATAAGAGATTGTCTGTCTCTATAAATTTGTGTTGATCATCTTTTGATTCTTTGTTAGGATGGTTGGATTTAAACTGTGGAGTGTGATCATATATATCTAAAAAATAAAAAAAATAATCAAAAAAAAAAATTTATATTCAATGGTTATGGATTGTAATTTTTTCCTTCAAAAAATTTTTTTTTAGTACACCTTCAAAAGGTTGTTAAACTACAAAAAAAAAAAAAAAAAAAAAAAAAATTATTAAGAGAAATGTGACATTGAAATTGTCTATATAAAACCTAAGGTGACTCTTATTAAATCTCATCACTTTTTTTATTTACTTTTTCATTTTTGATTATGTTGTTACTGTTGTTATTTTGTGTAGGAAGTGAGAAATTAGAAATTACTTGAAAGAATTAGTGGCTTAGCAATTTCATTATTAGTAGGTTTGTTGGTCTCCTCCCCCACTTTGTACTTAGGTAGAATTTGTGATTTCTCTCCTCAATTCAAATTAAAAATATGTTTATATTTCTTGTTTTCAATTATTTGGGAACAAAAATGTCTGATCACTGCTTATATTTTAGAGAGAAAAAATCTGTTTGGTATTTCAGGTTCATGTTTCCGTTTCCTTTTTCAAAATAACAAAACCATTAACAAATATTTAAATATACAAAATAGCAACAGTAAAAAAAAAATCATTAACAAATCTGCAAAAATAAATATTTAAATATAGATATCATGGTGGGTTTTTAATTTTATGCGTATAACTTTTATCTATAAATTGTACATTTTTAATTTTAAAATATGGAGGGAAAAATGTCACTGAACACATAAACACATTGTTCACTTCAAATCATCATCATTGATATTAATAATTTCAAATTATAATTTTTAAAATATACCCTAGTTTTTTTTATTATATTTTTTAATTTTTTACTTCCAATTATCAATAATAATAAACAAATGGGATTCTCCATTCATGCCAAAACAACTAATCAAACATTATTTATTATTATTTTTTTTTAAAAACTAGCCTCTTGACATTAAAAATGCTTATCCATATAATATTAAAAATTTTGTTTTTTTTTCTTTCTAATACCAATTGCGTGAAGGAGAACCAACAAACTTTACATAGAGAACACATGATTAATACCAAGATAACTAACTATCCTATTCATTAAAAAGTTAGTTAAAATATCATTTAGTTTATATATTTTGTATTTTGTTTCATTTTAATTTAACATACAAAAATAATAATTCAATACACATAAATTCGTGTTCATAACTAAGTATTTTTTACTTAAAAAATTATTCTAAATTATATACTTTATTTAGTTTTAGTTCCATTAACTTAAATGAGTCCATGAAATTGTATAGTATTATTATTATGATTTAGGAATGGTTTATTAAAAATAGTCCTATCAACTTTTCTTTTATAAATTTTGAAAATACGCATATTATTATTATGATCGTTTAAATAGCTCCATTAAACTCCATGAGATTGTTTGGATGAGAATTTGCAGGAATGATTAGAATGAGTGATTATAATGAATTATTTTAAGTGATTAAAAATTGAAATTTGTGCAATAATTTATTTGGATGAAATTTTTTGAGAAGTTACATGAGATAACTCGTTTGGATGAAAATTTTGATGGATAAATTGCATGAAAAAACTTGTTTGAATGAAAATTTTAAAAGAAAAGTTGTATGTTTAGTGGTTTAAAAATGAGAGATTGATTTAAAATAAATAATTAAAAATAAGTAATTATTTTGAATAATTACAATAATTTATTTAAATGAATCTTTTTTTTGGAGAGGAATTGTAATATCCCATTTCTAATAACTCATTAAAAATCAAATCAAAATGGTATTACCCCATAAACAAGTTACAAATATAAATTACTAAAAAGGAAAAAGTTTCAACCCAAAAGGGCACTTACAAGTGTTCTCTGATATACAGTGGGTTCCCGGCCGCCACAGCTCCATTGAAGCTTTTCTTTTCTCTCTACAATGGCGGCTCTAGCTTCTTCACAAACTACTTTCTTCTTCTCCACTGCTCCTTCTCAACCCAAACCAAGGCGAATCTCTAGAGTTGTCCGCATGGCGTATCAGGAAAACGGACCCTCTCTCGCCGTCGTCGGCGTCACCGGCGCTGTCGGCCAGGAATTTCTCTCCGTCCTTTCCGATCGCAGCTTTCCTTACAGCTCCATCAAGATGCTGGCCTCGAAGCGCTCCGCTGGAAAGTCCGTTCACTTTCATGGCGAAGATCATATAGTCGAGGAGCTCACCGCGGATAGCTTCGACGGTGTGGACATTGCTCTATTCAGCGCTGGAGGATCTATCAGCAAGAAGTTTGGGCCGCTCGCCGTTGAGAAGGGGACGATTGTGGTCGATAATAGCTCCGCATTTCGGATGGATGAGAATGTGCCTCTTGTTATTCCGGAGGTTAATCCCGAAGCTGTGAAGGGGATTAAGGTTGGAACCGGCAAGGGCGCTTTGATTGCTAATCCTAATTGCTCTACAATCATCTGCTTGATGGCCGTCACTCCTCTGCATCGTCACGCTAAGGTTTTGAAGTCGATTGTTTCATTTTTCTTGTTCTGTTTACATTTTCGAGAATGTTACACTAGTTATGTGTAGGTTTGAGATTTTAGTTTCAGTTCTTGGATTTTCTTTCAACATCAGTGGGTTTTTGGATGTTCCCCTAAAATTGCTTTTAAGTGGAAGCAGTTCTAAGTTTGTTTCTGTTTTAAACATTTGAATGTCAAGAACGATTGTGTAGTAGACAAGAAAACAACTCAATGGCCGTAGGGATGAGACGTTTTAGTGTTCATTTAGCCGCAATAGTTTTCGATATCCATGACTGTTCGGGCTAGCGTGCACATTTCGACTATTGTCAAACAACATACTGCTTGACCTCACAATATTTAGATTTTGGAAGTTAGAAAATCTTTGACCCAAGGGGTGACACAGTGGTCAAAGGCTTGAACTTTGAAGGTATGTTCCCCTCAAGGTCCTAGGTTCGAGACTCACTGTCTCCATCCTTCGATGTCTTCCAGTGCCTGGCCTAGAGACGGGCGTGGTTACCCTTGTTGAAAAAAAAAAAATTTAGAAAATCTCGAGAAAATTAATTTATAGATAGGTGGCTACCATGGATTGAAACCATCGTCTTTTAGTTCCCTTAGGCTCTCGTGAGCAGTATTAGTATTTTAAAATGGCTTTTGATTATCCTACCAAATGTTATGAATTTATTAAAGAAGTACTTTTTTGTGGGCTAAAACACTTTTTATCCAAAGATCATTTCAAAGCATACTCGAAACACAAACCTTATCGTTGTTAATGCATAAGTATGCCAATTAATCCATGCTCACTTTGGTACTCGCCCTTAATGTTAGATGGATTAATTGGTATTGAAAATGGCAGGTGTTACGAATGGTTGTTAGTACGTATCAAGCAGCTAGTGGTGCTGGTGCTGCGGCAATGGAAGAGCTTGTGCAACAAACTCGTGAGGTTTTTTCCTATTGCATCTCATAACCTGGATTGTATTTTGTTTGTTATCTTTCTTTTGGATGGTGTGTTAGTCTATTTTAAAGGCTGTTCTAAACTATTTTTCTTCTCTTCCCTTTTCTAAAGGTCCTGGAAGGAAAACCACCAACTTGTAATATATTTAGGGACCAGGTCAGTTTCTTTTACCATGATTCCAAAGTCTCATCTTTATGTGTCTTTTTTAGGGTCAAATTTCTGAATCAATTTTCTCAGCTTTTTCTACTTGGTGCAGTATGCTTTCAATTTGTTCTCCCACAACGCATCTGTTCTTTCAAATGGATACAATGAAGAGGAAATGAAATTAGTAAAAGAAACTCGGAAAATTTGGGTGAGTGGTTATTGTGATTTATGGATGCTACTTCAGTCCTGACTTTTATTTGCATAATTTGACTGGAATCCTGTCTTAACACTAATTGGTTTGCTTTATGCCCATCAAGAGTGATGCAAATGTTAAAGTTACTGCCACTTGTATACGAGTTCCTGTCATGCGTGCACATGCTGAGAGCGTGAATCTTCAATTTGAGAATCCCCTTGATGAGGTAAAATTATATATTGACATTGTTTTAATTAGTACTTGAATACTATTGTGTCTTCCCTGTCCTGAAGGGGTGGCACAATAGTTGAAGGTTTGAGTTTTGAAGGTGCGTTTCTCTCAAGGTTCCAGGTTCGAGACTCACCTGTGACATTAATTTATTGACACCTCCTGTGTCTCCATTCCTTTTATATCTCTCGGTGCCTAGAGACGGGCGTGGTTACCCTAGGTATATCGGAACGAAGCTCTAATTTCCCGATTTCAAAAAAAAAAAAAAAACTATTGTGTATTCTGCTTGAGATATCTATTGATTGCATGTCCCCTTGTTATTTTAGGTTGAGAATGAAATGGGTTTGTAGTGCTATTTGTTGCGGGTACCTTCGGTGGGCTTCTTCTTGTTTTTTAAACTAGTTGTTATTTCCTTGCATCTTCTTTCATTTTCATGAAGGCTTGGTTTATTTTGTCTTCCTTCGGGGGGACGTTTGGAGATAACATCCAAGGCCTTGGTTTAAGCCAGGCCTTGGGGTGGGTGGAGCCTCTCATAAGATTAGTGAATGGGCTAAATGCATAATGCGGAGAGTGAACTTGTTTTTCGTAATCTTTGCTTTTATTTTGAGTTTCATATTTTGTTAAAAAAAAGTGAATAATTTTTTTCCTCCGTATTTGCTTTTGTAATGCACAAAAATGCTACTAGATCTAATAAATGTTGAAGATCCTACCTTAGAAAGGTGGAGAGACCTCTTGACATTTAAAAGATAGATGTGTTACTTTTTTCATTATCAATTGGTTTTGAGATGGACGTCTCTCATTATCAATTGATTTTGAGATGGATCCTCACACTATCTAATATGGTATCATAGTCCATTAAACCCAAACGGATATTTGATTCAATAAAAATCAAATTTAGATTCGATTCAAGATTTGTGAACCTAAAAGATGTACCATCTTAAGTAAGCATGTTGAGGACCCCACATTGAAAAGGTGGAGAGACCTCTTAACATTTATAAGATAGGGGAGCTACTTTTTTAATTATCAGTTTGTTTGGAGATGGATGCTCATACTATCTATCTTATACATATACTTTAACTTTTGAGGCCATGTGGTGTTTTTTACCTTTTCCAATCTTGGAATTCTTCTCATTTTCCCTCCTAATATACTGTCTTTGGGCATTTGTACTTCATAGGTTTGATTTTATAAGAGATGATAGATTTAATGATTCTTCTTAATGCTCGCCTCTAAGAATGATCACGTATCAGTAACTCTTTGATTGATTACTATTCAGTTGATGCTAGTTAGTTTCTATAGGATGCGCCTGACTTCTGAACAAGCACTCATGGATCGTTTCTCTTTTCTTTCTTCTTATAGGAAGTTAAAAATTCATTAATTACCGAAACCTGAACTTATAGACCATTAGAATTTGTAGCAGATTTGATAGAATGTAGTTCTATTACAAGGTCCCTCTCTCAATCAATTGAGTCAATTCTTCAAAGATGTAAGTAGTATTTATTAATGGGTAGGTTACATTTATATAGCCTTCCAAGGAGACTAACCAACTAACTACTTTAACCAATTACTAACTAATTGGATCATATCACTACCTGACCCCCAAAAAATCATCTTGTCCTCAAGATGTTTACAAACTAAATTCAAGAAAAACAATATTGAATTGGAATACAAACTATTAAAACTGAATACAAAAGAAAAAGAAATGAAAAAATTTTCCGGCATCCAAAAAAATAAATCTAGTGGCAAGGCAGCAACGACAGTAAGAAATTGGTGGCAGCCGCAGATGACCGGTGAAATGCGGCGGTGAGGTAAAATTCACGAAGCCCAAATGGATCCATGAATCTTGTTTAACAAATGCATTCAGGTTTATCGCCAGTAGGAGTGGTACAAAACTACCCAAAACCAAATATTTCCATTTCTCCATTTGGAACAGAATAAGCCTCATGCCTTGTATCTGGTCAATTAAAATGCATTCAGTTCTTTGAAAACAAGTGGATAAGATCACTAATTCAGTCAATTTCATTCCTGGTAGAAGTGGTACAGACGCATGGTCAAAAGTAATTAATTTGTTTCTTCTTTCTTCTGACAACCCTCGTGAAACACTTTTTCATCCTCATACTTCCATTTGCACAACAGTAGCATTGATCTTTCTCACTGGGCTCTACACAAACATGGCGATGTTCCCTTCTTCTTTGTTCGTCTTTCTTTTTTATGTCAAATTTAACCTTCTTTTGAACTTCAACATGGGGCATTTTCGACCATCTTCGCCATCTTTTCCGTTTTCGGCTTTTCTTCTCATGTGTATTCTTCTTTCGTCTCGTTTTTTTTGTTGGGTTTTTGCAAGCCAACGCCACAACTCGAGTGTCTGCATTTTCTTGCGGTGTTTCCTCTGCAATTGGTGATGGTTAGTCGGCTGTTCCTTCAACCTCCGTTCATGTCGCCGATTACACCTCGACCCATCTTGCGACTCTTTCTTTGGTGGCCATAGCCAATTTTTAGCTCTCTTTTCCGTCAATACACATGGTCGCCGTTCTCGTACTTTCTTCCTCGACCGTGCCCTCCTGTGCATAACGTTTGACAGTTTCTCATCCACCTTTCGTTTCCGTCTCTTCTTATACCATTGCCTCCTTCGAAGTTTTGGTTACATGAACCGTCCTTGAAATTCTGATTCCATTGTCACCTGTTCACGTAAGTTCGACAATCTTTGACAGTGAATCGATTGATCTGATCTTTCATTCTTACTTCTTGATTATTCTTCTTTTCTTGATTCCCCTGCTCCACTGCTTTTTTGACCAAGTTTGAATTTTCTACCACAATGTGATTTTCAATTTCATTGGGATGGTTTGTGAAGTAGGAGGTGACTCCATAAACTGTCTCTTGGACTTCAATCACCTTCTCTTTCTTTATTTCTTCTTTCTTGTATTCCACGAATAATGTGGCTTCTTGAATCAATTTCTTCTTCTCCTCATCTCTCTCATGTTTTGCCAATTCTAATTCTTTTTCTCTTTTGATTTCTGCCAAATACTCTTCCCATTCCATTCTCATTCTTGCCCACTTCTCTTGGCGAGCTTGGAGTGGAGAACAACTTCTTGAATCCATGGATTTCACTACATTATCGGCCACTTCTCTTGCTATTGGATAAAAAACACCCTCTTTGCGCATCTCGTTGATTAGCCCTTCTATATCCATATATCGAATGCTCTGATACCAAATGATAGAATCTAGTTCTATCACAAGTTCCTCCTCTCAATCAATTGAGTCAATTCTTCAAAGACGTAAGTAGTATTGATTAATGGGTAGGTTACATCTATATAGCCTTCCAAGGAGATGAACCAACTAACTACTTTAACCAATTACTAACTCATTGGATCATATCAAAATTCAACCTAATTTTTTATGAATTTAAAAGAATCAGGGGTAATTACAATAAAAGTTTCTCTACATTGTAACACTGCTGAAAGATTAAGGAGAGTTAGTTGTGTAAATAGTTGATATGACTCAGACACTCGCGAATATTTAAAAAAAAAAAGTGAATAGTTGATATAGTTGATGATGTAGTCGTAGAAGGCATCTGAGTCGTGGCTGGTGCAAGGGATAGACTCAGACCTTTTTTACGGCCTACAAGTTTCATACACATTCTCTTCCCTGTCAATTTAATTCAGTACAGAGCTCTTTCTCTGTACCAATTTTCATATCAAGGAACTGATGATATCCTCGATTTTGGATGCTAAAAAGAACTGGTTATTTAAGAGAATGTTTCATTTTGAAAACTATTCGCGGTTTCCATTGATATCAGCATTTTTTTTTGCACCAGTGGAATTTATGGTGATGATAAAGTTGTAAGAGAAATTGTTTGCGTCAGAAATTTCTTTCTTTTATTTTTACTGGTAGTGTTCATGGACAAATTCTTCTAGTCTGTGATATTGACGGTTTTCTTTTCCTTTGAATTAGTTCTCTGAAACCACAGTCCTGACTCCTGATAATTGAAAGTAATTGAGAAATTTAGTTCATATTTGACAACCATTTTGTTTTTTGTTTTTGAAAATTAAGCCTTCAATAACCACTTCAACCTATAGTTTTTCTTTGATATCTATATTTTACCAATGTTTTTAAAAACAAACCAAAATTTGAAAAGAAAGAAAAAGTAGCTTGTTTTGGTTTTTGGAATTTGATTAGGATTCAGATTCTTTATTAAGGGAAGATGAAACCATGTATAGAAGTTTGAGTCAAAACAAGTTTTAATTTTAAAAACCAAATGGTTATCAAACGGGTTACTTTTTAGATGAAAGATATAGTTTCTTCTTCACAATGCAAATCAGGAATTGTGTAATATTACTCCAAATATCTGACTACGTGTATCAATAGATCACCCCAGACTTCGTGTTTATTCGTTCTTCTCTATAGAAGTTGTAATCTCATTATGTTTATATCATTTCTGTTTTATGCAGGATGCAGCCAGAGAGATTCTGAGAAATGCTCCTGGAGTTGTCATTATTGACGACCGGGCTGCCAACCAATTTCCGACACCACTGCAAGTATCAAACAAAGACGACGTTGCAGTTGGGAGGATTCGACAGGATGTTTCACTAGATGGAAATAAAGGGTAAGACTGACTTGTTCATCCAACCTGCTTTGTAGTTCTCTGTTTATTTCCTGATTGAAAAAGAAAATCAAAACCAACAGTATTCATATGCATATATGTATGAAGGTTGGATATCTTCATCTGTGGGGATCAAATTCGCAAGGGTGCGGCGCTTAATGCTGTTCAGATCGCCGAGTTGTTACTGTAATCCTTACCAAGACAGAAAATCGGTATTTTGCTAGACTTAGTCTTTGTTGTTACTATTTATGATATCATAGAATGTCTCTCGAGTCTTTAGGCCAAAAGTCGCCTTACAATCTTGGTATTCATAACTTGGAGCTAATTTTGCAGGACGGCCGGTTAAGCTTATGAGTTTGCATTTAGATATCTTTTGTTTGAAGGAAAATTTTGAGATTGATGTTGTAAGTTTTTAACAATAAACTAGTTTGATGCCTTTGTCTGTGAATTGTTGAGTTAAATTTAGCTGTTTAGTTTATTAGATGAAAGAGCAATATGCCTAATTTTAGGGAGTTCAACTAATCTCAAGTTTTTGGTTGATAAATATTCTCTTTAATTTTTCCATCTATTTCAGTGAATGGATTAGATGTATAGTTAACATCTAGAAAATTAAATAAGGCCCGTTTGAAAGTTATTTGGGTTTTTGTTTTTGATTTTTAAAATTTAAGGTTATTCTCACTCAAATTTCCTACAATGTGTTCCACTTTTCCTATAACGTATTCATCTTTCCTTAAGAAAGTAAGCGAATACTAACCAACTTTTAAAAACAAAAACAAACTTTTGGAAGCTACTTTTTTTGTTTTCAAATTTTATTTTGGTTTCTACCAATATAAGTGAGAGTAGATATTCAAGTAAGAAAAAACATATGGTAAAATAGTTGTTCTAGGCTTAAATTTCAAAAATCAGAAAGAAAAATCTAAA
Source organism: Sechiopsis laciniata (assembly GCA_037833695.1). Lineage (NCBI taxonomy): Eukaryota > Viridiplantae > Streptophyta > Magnoliopsida > Cucurbitales > Cucurbitaceae > Sechiopsis > Sechiopsis laciniata. The sequence goes on from JBBMKA010000003.1 coordinate 10,822,315, forward strand.
TAGTTATCAAACGGGGCCTAAATACTTGGGGTGTGTTTGAGCATTTGAGGCAACGGTTGAATTATTATAAATGATGGATTATCATAATAGGAGAGGTTTTGCATTTTTGGTATATGTTATTATAGTAAGGATTATGATAACTTATTATAACATGTGTTACCTATAATAGAAAGATTTATAATAACATTTTTTTTCATATATTGATAAGTGACTATTCTCACGGGACATATCACCCGACATTATAGCATGGGTTTTTAGAATAATTTTGGAGGAGTCCCCAAGGGGTGGCACTGTGGTTGAAGACTTGGGTTTTGAAGGTATGCTTTCTTTAAGGTCTCAAGTTTGAGCTCGCCCGTGACATTATTCATTCGATGTCTCCCGGTGTCTGGCCTAAGGATGGGCATGCCTACCCTTGTTTAAAAAAAAAAAAAGTTTGGAGGGTTATTATCGGTTGAGAGGAAAGCTAACCTACCAATTATTATAATCAGTGGTTCAAACACAAGCTTTAGTTATTATAACCCCAATTAGTTACTCCTATCTATTTACTCAAGGTGATTGTTTATCATAGACAAATGTTTTCCTATCAATCACCAAATTTTCATTCAAGTTCAATGCAAATTGTTTTTGTTTGTTTTTTTTGCGTGACAAAAATTGGAGGTGGGAGATTCAAAATGATGACCTACCTCTTAATTATACCTACATATTTGTGTTGTTGACCTATTACTTGTGTTAACATTAAAACACGTAGCTTCTTGTGTATATTCTGGATATAGTAGTGGGCATTGAGAGCTTTCATCTTACACCCATCACGGATTCATGCTCAATATTCAATAGGTTCATTCTGGAGTGATGAATCTATATACACCAAGTTCTTGTTTATCACAAACTCTTGTACCATACTGTCATCTTATTTTGACACATATGCTACCAAACTCTACCTTACACAACAGTAAGTCCTACACAAATGAGAAAAAGAACGATGGTGAAAACAATTACTCAACAAGTCTATTCAAAACTATATTAGATATGCATTTATGTAATACGACAGCTCATTGATTTGTATTCGTTTGTCATCATTATCAATCAACCTAAGGAGTCTTTTTTTCTTTTTTACAAATAAAACAACTTATCATATGGGTTTCTTTAGTCATTTGAATGGTATTGCAAGGTTGTTGAATTAATTATTAAAAAATAGTTAATTATAAAAAAAAAAGGACAAAAAAAGAGATTACTCCGCCCAAAATGATGTAGATGTCAACTCAACACCATTACATGAAGAATAAATAATTTTAATATGTTAAATACAAAATTAATTGTTAAATATTGAAAATTTTAACGATCACAATGAAAATAAATTTAAGTATTTAGAAACCAAAACGAGCTTAAGAGGCACTTCAAACTGGTTACAATACAAATTTCAGGTTGTATGCAAAGCCTATTGGATTTTGGACTTGATAAGAGGAGTGGAGTAGTGATTTGAGGTATGTAATACTTGTTTGGAGATGACATTTGCAAAAGTGTTTATTTTATATTAATTTTTTTAATCATATATATATTTGTATCAATTTATAAATTATTTTATTTTATATTGTAATGGTTGAGAATTAGATGACGTTTGATAGATTAGATAAGAGGTTTGATGAGATGTTGAAGAAGAGGTTAAACTCATTTTACTTCCTCTCTTCAACCCCAAAACCAATCAGCCATGGAATAAACTTTAACAAGGACAAAAGTAAAGTATTACAATGGATGACAATAGAAACTTCCATTTATATCATGATACATATATAAAAGTCAAATATAAATTTTTAAAATCGAATCTATGATCATAGTGTTCAACTGAATTATCTATAAATAGTGAAACTACTAGGTCACTAACTCTTGTTTTGTATTATAATTTTTGTTGACATTATAAAGTTGTAAGAAGGGAAAAAAAGAACTGAAATACCGAATTTGTTGACGCAAAAATTAAAGCCGCGGATTCAAATTGCGTGTCTATTGCGCGTAAGTTTTCCAACAATATTAAAATTTCCAACTTCTTAATAAATTATTGCATTTTAATCAATTTTGGTTTTTGAATTAGAAAAATGTTATTTAATAATCTGGGCATAGTTTTGTTTTGGACTCTATCGATTAAAATGTTCAATTTAATATTTATGATTTAGTAGAACTTCATAGTTTTATAGTCAGAAATTTGAACTTTTTTTTGTTTTTTTTTTCTTGAGAAAGTTTGAAATTTGAACTTAAGATTTCAACCATTAAATAAGCAAGCAAAATAAAAGTATGGTAACCGATTCAAAATTTCCTTTTTAGAAGATAAATGAATATATCATTCTAATTTAATCATAAAAATTTAACTTGACTTTAATCTAAGAAACTTAATATATAGTAATTGATATTTCTTTCCACAATTTATTGGCAAAATTCGTAATTTAATCTAAGAAATTGAGATCACAATATTTCTTTGGGCCTTCACATATAAAACCATGTTGGTGAATATAAGAAATTCATTTTTGTAGAAAGTGGAATCTGATTTTTTATTTTTTTTAAATAAAAAAAAGAAAAAGAAAAAAAAAAGTGGAATCTGATACAAATTTAAGACAAAATCAGTCTCACAATTTAGCATCTGATACCGCCTTGTTGAAAACGAGCCAAATTACATTAAATCACATTTAATTTAATTAAAAGTTTTGACTTTAGAGATTTCCATCCTCTAATCATGTTACTATTGTTTATTGCTCAATGCGTTTTATACCTATAATTAATTTGTATTAGATAATATAAAGTTTCATCCTAAAATTAATTAGTAATGAGAATAATAATTTAAATTTATTATAAAGATATTGAAAACTCTCAATTTTTTAATATGAGATGAGTATTACAAGGTGAATATCTCCAACTATTTTTATATCTGTAAAAAATGAAATAGTGAGTAACAATAACGTTTAAGTGCAACAAATTATTCTATAAAAAAGTGCAACAAATTAAAATTCGGAGAGATGATTATTGTACAAATTAATTAAAATAGATCTCATATGATTTGTAATTTTTTTAAATTTGAACATTTTACTTGTTTTTTACCCAATCTAGCTCTACCATATTGAAGAGTTGTAACAAACCAACAGCTACTTCTGTGTAAGAAATCAGCTGTAGTCTAAAATTGACTTTGTAAATTACCCTAAGTATGAAGCTATATTAGTTTATTATTATTTTTAAATATAAAGGGTATTGGGCTGTTGATTCAAATAACAAATTCCATGATTACTATTAAACGAAGTTGTGACTCTGCTATCATAATTCTGGTTGGCTAGTGTAGATGTATTATTGATTGTTATTATTATAGTTTATGAAATATGTACCAACATTAGTCATTAAAATATTTGAAGAAAAGAAATTATTTGATAAAATATGTAATATTTCCATTTATTTGAATGAAATACATATTTCTAAACTACAAATTAGGTTTTCTAGTTTGTTGGCTTTGAAGGTGTGGTTTGAGTTTAAATCTTCTCTTAAACTTTAAAAAATAAATATATAAATAATTGTCCAAATTAGTTTGCACGTTTATCAAAAGGTGAGAATAAAAAACTGTTGGTTTTTAGACAAAATATTAGAAGTCAATTTGTCCCACATTCGAAAGATGCAAAGTGGTGGTGTGCTCTAGCATGAGCTTTTGGTTTCAAAGCATCGCAGTCGAAAATACTTTAAGCTTGGTGTATTGACATTCTGTCTATAACAATTTATCACATAGTAGTTCTTTCTAGTGGAAGTTCTTTTTCTCCGTAAGTTTTTCTTCGGTTTGGAGTTGTTCTACATAAATATTTTTTTTGGTGCACTTATTATGGAAGGTTTTTTTTTTTCAAAAAACCCAAATTTTTGCTCTCAAATAATATGAGAGTTAAATATCAATTTTTATGATCGAACTTGTGACTGTAGTGTTGAATTGAATTACCAACAAACAATGAAATCATTAGGTTTCGGTTAATTAGCCCAAAATTGAAGAACGAGAACAAAAAAAAAAAATTGAAGAGTTTGGGTCAATCATAAGACCCACCGACCAGCTTATGTTGACAGCCATGTCCTTCACGTCTGAACTTTGATTTTTTTAAATCCCAAGTCTTAAATTCATTATTTTGTTTTTCTTTTTCTCTTAAAAATAAAATAATATTTATTTTTATTGACGAAAAAAAACTCATTTTATCATTTCAAACTTTCCTTCATATTTCCTCTCTGATTTGTTCAACAATCAAGCCCTCTCATTTCTCCTTTTAAATAACATTACCTTTTTTTTTTTTTCAACCTTAATTTTATTCCCCCGCGTGGTCTTCCTTTAATCTTTCCATTCACATATCAAGTTTCCATCTCTTTTTATTATATATATATATATATACCAAACCCTTTTTAGTAAATCTCTTCTTATAGATATTTTCTTTTGAACTTTTACTTTATATGATGATTTACTCTTGGAGGCAGTGGAGAGCCACCCGGCGGGTGACGAGGGATGGCGGTGCCGGCATGGGGGAGCTGACGATCCCGGCCAATTTCCAGTGCCCGATATCGCTTGACTTGATGAAAGATCCAGTTATCTTGTCGAGCGGGATCACGTACGATCGAACCAGCATTGAGACTTGGATTGAAGCAGGGAATTTTAGCTGCCCCATCACTAAACAGCCATTGCAGAGCCTTGATTCTATTCCTAATCATAACATTAGGAGGATGATCCAAGATTGGTGTGTTGACAATAGGGCTTATGGAATCGAGAGGATTCCAACACCAAGGGTTCCCGCCAGTCCCACGCAGATTCGAGAGATTCTCGAGAAGCTTACGAACGCTGCACGGCGGGGAGATGGTGATGGAGGCAAGTCCCTGGTGGAGAAGATCAAGATGTTGGGAAAGGAAAGTGAAAGGAACAAAAAAGGCATTGTCGCCAATGGAACAGGTTTTTAAACTACCATGATACTCAAAAAGTTTAGCACTAGTATGATAATTATTTGAATTTTTTGTTTTTGTTTATAAAAATTAAATATTTTTTCACCATTGCTCTATAATTCTCTACATGGGGTTTAATGTATCTTTTAGAAACCGTTTTGAATTTTGGGTTAAATTTAAAAAACAAAAACAAATTTTAGAACACACATAACTGTATAAGAATGAAGATATAACAAAAAAAAAACTATAGATATTAAATAGTTTATTTTCAAAACCCAATACAAAAAACGAATGGTTGTCGATTCAAGCTTAAAATGAACTCAAAAGTTCAACAATATCTAATCTTTTATTCATATTACAAATGCAGCTAATGTATTATCGTCCGCGTTCGAAGCTTTTTCAAAATCCGAAACATTCGAGAAAAGCCTCGAGGTTTTAGAAGAAATATTATCAGCCATGGCAATCGTCTTTCCTCTACAAGAAGAAGCCATCAAAAACCTAAAATCAGAAACTTCATTGCAATCATTGGTTTGGTTTTTGAGAGGAGGAGACTTATCAGGAAGAAGAAATTCAATTTTGGTATTGAAAGAAATCATTTCATCATATCCAGAAAAAGTAACAAAATTAGCTGAAATCCAAGGAGCTTTAGAGAGTTTGGTAAAGCTCATAAAAGAGCCCATTTGCTCATCTTCAAAAAAAGCCTCACTTTTCATAACATATCACATCATAGCCTCCTCTTCCAATCCTAATGGATTCACAAAAGCACTTCTACAAATGGGGTTCCTCCCTTTGCTTCTCGAAATGCTCGTCGACTCCGAGAGGAGCGTGTGCGAGAGGGCGTTGGGAGCATTTGACGGAATTTGTGAGAGCAAGGAAGGAAGAGAAGAAGCGTACGCGCACGCTTTGACGATGCCCGTGATAGTGAAAAAGATACTTCGAGTTTCGGATTTGGCGACCGAGCTATCGGTTTCCATTGTTTGGAAGCTTGTAAAGCATGAAGTAGATGATGGAGGGGTTAAAGTGGAAGCACTTCAAGTGGGAGCATTTCAAAAGCTTTTGTTGTTGTTGCAAGTTGGTTGTAGTGAATGGACAAAGGAGAAGGCAACTGAGTTGTTGAAAATGTTGAATAATGTTTATAGGGATAGGTTAGAGTGTATTGATTCAATGGATTTTAAGAATCTTAAAAGACCCTTTTGAATTGAGAAAAAAATATTTTATTCATAAGAAATTAACTTGTAAAATTGTAATTTGAGTAATAAGTTGTGTGGACAAGGATTTTGTGATTTGTTTTTTAATCTTTTATTTTTATGCAATTCTATTGTTGTACAAAGAGTAAAAACGAGTATAGGTATGCTATTTTTATGTGATTCTTCATGATGAACTAATCTATAGCATTGATTTTGATGTGTGATGTATTGTTTTTATATTGAATTCACAAAGTGAAATCAATATAGACTATCAATTTTTTTTAGAAATTATTGACATTAATTTGCAGACATTTTCGTATCTCAATTCTTTCGATGTCTCTCAGTGTCTTGTCTAAATCTAGGTGTGGTTACTCTTAATATAGTGCAACAAAGCTCCGATTACCCGATTTCTAAAAAAGAAAAAATAAATAAATAACACAAACTAAATTCTAGCTAATTATTGTTGACCTCAAATTTTTTTTTTTTTCCTTTTTTGAAATAGGTTAAATTGCTTTAGCAATTACCAAATAAGTGCCTGTGTGTAAGAAAATGATCTAGAAGATTCAAAAGGTGTACTATATCATAAAATCCACTTAAAATAAAAAAATTCACATGGGCAAATTACAAGATCTTGAAACAACATTGGTTGGTGAGCAAAAATCTTTTTTTGTCCAGTTGAAAAAAGTATATGAAGATGGATGTGACTTCAATATGAGCATAGTATGTAAGAATAAAAATGTTTCTCAATTGCAGCTTTTAGGCATGAAATGATGCCTTTATTTAATAATAAAAAAGTTAATGGGAGATTTAGAGCTGAAAAAGTAAAGGTAGGGTAAGCTCAACATTTTTTTTCAACAATGGCAGACTTCTTGTTTATATATATCAACAATGGCCACACTTTTTCCCCTACCTAAGTCCAACTTTTGCCATGTGATTTTTGTGTGTATAGTTGAATAAGAAAAAATATATGAAAATGAGGTGGGGGCACCTTAACAATGCTTTGTTTCTTAGGGGATGATTGGATTTTGGAGTTTGAGAGAACAAAGAAGAGAAAGAGGAAATGGAGGGGAAGTAGGATTTGAAAAGATAAAACATTTGTTTGAAGATTGATGTTTTGGAGAAGAGATGTTACAATTTTTTTTTGGAGATTTGTGTTTTGAAAAAAGATATTAAATTATTATTATTTTTTTTTTTTTTGATATTGGTGTTTAAGAGAGATTTTTTTTTATTTTTTATTAATTTTTATTGTAATAAAGTTTGATTTGATGTTTCATAGGATTAAATATGTTTTATGGGATGTAAGGAAAAGTTTGAAAGAAATTAAGAGAGACTGTTACGTGCAAAAAACAAATATGAAATTAGATAATTTCTTATTCTCACCTCTCCCAACTCCTAAATCTAATCACATAATCTTGCTACTTTTGTACTAAAAAAGAACTTGTTACTTTATTTTAAATATATAGTTATTATAAAATAATAAGAAGAAGAGTTAAAATTCATGAATTAGAACACTTTGTTGAAAAAAGAAAAGAAGCTAAATCATTAGTTTAGTTTATGAACGTTTAGGAATTAAAAAAAAAAAGTTTATGAACTTTTAGGTGTGTATGTGTTTGGACTTTTAGTTTTATTTCCAATACGTGTTTCAACTTTAAAAAATGTTAGAATCGATTCTTAACATTTTAATATGTTGAGTTTCTAAATTTTTTATTTTTGGTCTAGTAAATTCATGAACTATTCTATGATTTATTAGATACAAATTTTATAGTGTCTCATAAGATTTAAAATTAAATATCTATGTTTTTTTGGTTAGACAAAAATTGGAGTAAAATATTTGAACCCATGACTTTGGATACAAATATTTAAGAATCGAAGGAACTGAAAAATTGAAGTTTAATGACAATTTAAGATTGGAGGATTCAAAATATATTTTTTACACAATTAAGGTTTCGTAACACCCACATTGAACCGGGTGGTGAATCTTCGTTTAGGCGGAAATGGGAAGCAAGAGGGAAAAATTCTTCCCGAACTAAATGAATTCTCCATATCCTATTCCACGTTTCACTTCGGTATGTATTTTTTTTCTTTTTTTCTCTTTGAATGGTTATAAAAATATAAAATTTATGTCGGTTTCAATTATGAAATAAAAAGGAAGATTACAAATACCAATTTTACGGATCGAACTCGTGACCGTGAAATAGAAATAGATTAACACCAAATGAGATAAACCAATTAGTCGGTTTTTTTTTTCAGTAGCTTATTTAATTTTGCTAATCGGGGTTCACAATTGATTTTTCTTCCGAGTGTTTGCAATTTTAATTGTTAAGCTGTCACATCTAGAACTCACTGAAATCAATTTTAACTATTTTTTAAATTATGGAGTTCTAACTAAAGTCCTCAACTCATTCTCAAAATATTTTTCATTTACTAATGTTTCCACTATACTTATTTTTTTTCATTGTAGTTCAACTATGTTCAGGTTTGTTATTATATATCTTTTCATTTTATAACACCCGCAAACAAAAATAAAGTCAAACGTCTAAAGAAAATACGGAAATTTTCAAATATCAAATTAAAATAAGCGTAAAGTTGATGAATTAAAAAGCTGATGAAGTCGAACAGAAAGCAGTGAGAAACAAATTTTTTGAAAGAGACTAGAAAAACACATTTCTCATCTGGAGGAGAAAAAAGGAAAAAAAAATTATTGTAAATAACTATGGGCTAAATAGTTTGTTTTTTATTTTTTTAAGATTTTCTTTTTAGTATAAGTCGTGGGACCCCATAAATCTTATAAAAAGAATACAATTGCTTTCAAATAAATGAGAGTCGAATACTTATTCTAAATATCAAACCTGTGACCATGGTATACAATAAAAAACATTAAAGAATTTAAATTTGTAATTTCACGGTGACAAACGTAATAATTACATTTAGATTAAATTAACATGCACAAAACAAAATGAGAACCTTTTCTTTTAATTCACTACGGGCTAAATAGTAAGTTTTGGAACCGAAAGAATTGATAATTTGATGGTTTCATTGTTTGGTTTAAATCCAGTTTAACACTGAGATCAAGAGTTCGATTCTAGAAATCGGTATTTAGCTCCTTGCCCCAACTTGTACTCAAAAAATAAATAATAAGTTTTGGCCCATAATTTTGACCAAAAAGAAAAGGGAAAAGGGAAAAAAATCAACGGTTGGCATCAAATCCATAATTTTTTTTTTCCATTGCTTAGTAACGGCACCGATTACTTCAGACTTTTCTGTTCGAAATCTTATTATTCTTCTTTTAACCTTCAACCCAAGTACACAAGTCTTTCAAAATCTCTTTTCTTTTTTTTTTTTCCATGTACACTTTTTGATTTGTGGAATTTGAATTTGAACTTATTATTTCTATTTAGTTCATAAATTTTCAAAATTATTAATTTTAGTTCTCCAATTTAAATTAAATTGAAATTTCCAAAATTGATATATTTGAACTTGAATATTTGAATTTAATTTCTAATTGGTCTTAAAATATAATAATATTCAACTCTTTATACTGTATATACGAGCAAAGTTTAGTTTAGTTGGTATAAAATGAACAATAGAGTCATCGTTTGTTTAGTCAACTCTAATTAGGGACAATTTAGAAGGTAATTTTAAAATTTAAGGGGCCAATCTGAAATCTAATTAACCTTTGATGATGATGAACAAATATGTCGCTTTTGAAATATCAAGAACCATAGAAATTAAATTCAAATCTCTTAACCAAAAGTGTTCGCAACTTCCTAATCAAATAAAATAAAGTTTAAATTCCAATGACGATATGTGTATTCTGCTCTCTTTTTTCACTTTTGAATAATTTTGAGGTGATTTGTTTAACAAAGTCTTTGGGAAACCCCATTGAATATGTTTTGGAAAGTTTTATAACTTTCATTGTAAGTATCTACTTGTGTTTTTATTCATTATTTTATCACTATTTAGTATTGGTGATTGAGTTGTTAGCATATTAATGTGAATTGTTGACTAGTTTTATTACAAGACTCTAATGGGTCTCTTACAAGCAAGATTGTCTTATTAAGAGTATTGTGAGACAAACTTGCATACATTTGATGAAGTTTAGATTGTAATATTTGATATCAATATTGGAGACTCATTGACACATAACTCTTCAAGTGTGTTTGGATATAGAGAGTTTATTAGAATTTGTTAAGAGGTTGACCTAATGCCACGTTTGGATAGAGCAACTTCAAAAAATCCTTACTGTCTAAGTCGATTATATTTTAACAACTCATAATACTTCTATTCAAAAGAGATTTTGACACAACTACTCTCATAACCTCTTAATTCAAATAAAATCTTATCTTCACTAAATTTTTCAAAAGCTTCTATCCAAACACAACGAATGGAATTATTCAACTTACCAAACTATTTAACACCTCAAAAATAAATAAATAAAATTGAGACCACAAGACAAAATTCCTCTACCCAAATAGTATGTAGCTAGATTTTTTTTTTTTTTTTGAAATAGTGGATAGTTAGTTTCTTGTATGAATACAAATCTGACTTTTGTTATTATGGTAAGGTTGGAACAGTCAAACTTCATTTTAAAAATCAAAACAAAAACATTCAAATATCACCTACTACAAGTCATCTCAATTTGACTATCTCCATGTGGTAGGGCAATAGTGGAAAAAATTTCACTTATGAACATTTGTACTTCAAAATGAAAGTGACTTTACTAACCTTGAAGTAATGGGAATCATTTTCCAATCACAAAAATTTATATACCATTACTCCAACCAAATATAACTGGATAAAATTCAATGAACCATATAAATCAACCAACAAATCAAATTTCATATTGTACAAGTCCTCTTACTGCAAGATTTATAAATTTTGTTTTGCATTCATGCAATTGGTTTTTTAGAATTATATTGGTCATAAAGTTTTGCAAAGGGAGTCATGAAGAATCTTTAATTTATAGTATTCTTTTATACACTAAAAATACTAGGAAGTCCCAAAACACCTCAATTTATTGCCAAACAGAAGTGTAACAATATCCCAGATAATACAAAATTTGGATAAATATATGTTTATAGAAAGTTTATGTTGGAAAAGAAAAAAAAAAAACTCTTCAAGTTAATGACAGGCTTAAGCTAAGACACATTTGGGAAGACTGACCGGTAATCCAATTAGAGCGTCGAGAGACACAAGCACCAACTCGACGCCCGTCGAGTCACATCCTATGTAGGCCTGGAATTAGATGATAAGTAGTGGTTCAGAGAAAGACTACTTCAGTCGAACATATTAGGGAGAGGTCTAACTGCCATAAACGCATCCACCATCTGAAAAAGGAAATGCAACGTCTTTAAGCATGCCATCCAACAAAAACATTGAACTTATTACCAAAAAATAAATAAATAAATAACAGTTATAATAATATCATGCATTGTCAGTTTTTTGTTTTTTTTTAAATCAGTTAGTGTCTAGATCAGCTTACTCACTATCTTTGTAGGTTAGTTACCAACCTGGATTAAACTCAAAAGTTTAAAATCACTTAACATTATATTAACAAGAGTCGACATAATGGTTGAGGCCATATCTACCTTACACATTTCAATTCTCAAAATAAAATTCTTGATATGAAACAAAGGACAGCAAATTGCTTACTCAAACTGCTATTAATAGAAAGGTTGGGCCTAATCAAATTGCTTAAACCCATACCTTAGCATTAGTTGGTTTCTTTTTATTGCTTGTCTATAAAAAAAAATATATTGACCAAGTGTTTGTATAAAACGAATCCTTTTTCTCTTGCACGAAAATACTCTTAGGCACAAAATGAAGCAGGTTAAAAAAACACTCAACTGAATATCAAAATGTCTAAAGTTAAACCCAGCTAAAAGGCCATCCGTCATAGCCAAGAGAACCAATATCCACCAAAGAGAACGTTCTCCAACCACAAGAATACCCGAATAAGTAGAAATCTTTGAAGGAGGAATGAAAAAACAACCCACCATGTTCACAAAGTTCCCCGCTAAGTCAAATTCATATTCAATTTCATCATATTAAAGCTTATCCAGGTTAAACATGATTCCTTCAACTTAGTACAAGAGCAAAAATAAATGAGTTTTTTCCCTTGAAAGAATTAGTCTATAGTTGGTTGCACTATCGTACTGATGTTTTTTTAGGATTTGTGAGTGTCCATCTCAGTTTATGTGCGCAAAATAATTGTCTTATCCAACTATGTTTCATGGTTAAGAAAATCCATATGACATTAATTCTAGGTAGGTCGCCATCATAGGTACTGATAACTATTAATCTATTATAGCCATCCCGACATTAATGATTGTGACGGTTTGATCAGAGGATAAAGTACTATGATGCTAACTTTTCTTTTTTTAATTCAAAATCATTTGGGAGTGGGGGTTTCAAACTTGTAACTTCTTAGTTACTAAATCATACAAGATGCTACGAGAGCTCTGCTATTTTTGGCGCTATAATGTTGACTTTAGACTAGCTACTTGATATGAAATGTCTCACACAAATTATAAAACAAACTTACCTCATCTGTTACAGCAGCCCGAGCTCTACAATGTCTTTCGACTATTTCAGTCAATACTTGTATAAGGCGCTGCTTCACTTCACCTGTTAGCATGCGTCCAGCACCATACTCCTAAAGAGAGAAATAATCAATTAAAAATTCTTTTATTTTCTTATAGGCTGGTCATGCTAAACCATTGTAAAGATGAAAACAGGCATCATCAAAATTTCAATTCCATCATAAAATGAGTGGCCTCACCTTTGTTATGTGTTCAAGTTCCGCATCATCGTCCAGGAAAAAGCTCAAATATTTGATGGGTATATCTACCTGTATGAGTTATAGGACAATTGACAAAGCAAAACCAAATTAGAAATTTGCATGATCTTATCCTTAATTATCAAGTTGATCTACTTTCTTCTCAGACACCCAACTTGAATTTTTCCTAAACTCCTGGAAGCAGGGGCCACACGTGAATGTATCAATACAAAGGACGCACAAACAAAATTAATAATGATGATGAAATTTGAATTTTGGACATCTGATAAGAAACTAATATTTCATTAGGAAACAAAATTAAATGTTTACTTTTATAAATAAAAAACGATTTCATTGATTTAGTGAAAATTAAATATTTACGAAAGAATTCGAGGTAAAAAAGGCACCCAGCTGCCTGCATCAAGCAAAGAGAGATCTTCCACCCATGTTCAACCAGCTGCATCCAGTCCGTCCACCCTCACTACTACAAATACTAGCTGAATTCTTTCCCTTCAGTACCATACGTCTGGGAAGAACCTCATGATTATGAACATACAGGCAGTGCTTCTCAATTGCAAACTAACATATTCAGCTTAAATGAAGAGAAAGACTAAAAAGACAATTTTTTTTTTAATATCCGTGAGTGTGTGGACCACCTTTCACACACCTTGACTATCATCACGAGACAACCGTTATATTCGCTTGTGAAGAAAACCCTAGATAGGTGGCAACCATAGATTGAACCGATAACCTCTAAGAGCTCCCCACGGCCCTCTTGGCTACTAGGCCAACCCATGATGGTTATGACTAAAGACACAATCAAAGCAGTCTATTTCCATTTTATTACTTTTAAGTCAATATATCATGATTCATGAGTACAATCTAATATAGCATGATATTTTTCAAGAAAATGTTGACTTTTTGGCACAGCAATAGATGAAAATATTTTTTACCTCCAGGTTTGCACCATATAATCTGTGCTTCTCTATAGAATCTTGGCCACCAGAGAATGCATATCTGTTTATCTGTAGAAAATACAAATAACCCCCAATGACAAAGGAAAAGACAAATTAGTGCCATTGTAAGAGTATTGGATGAAATTAACATACTCTGCCAAAGTTAACGAACAAGTTAAGAGATTGGCAAGCATTTACATCTAAGAATGATTACTACTCATAACTAAAAACTACACGTACATGTCACTATCATCACAAACAATAAAACTTCCACACTTTGAGCACAAGATAAGTGCCGGATTCTATAAAAGTGTCTATGGAATGATGCTTCTTCGAGAAGATTATCTCATTCCATTCCAACAAAATCTTTCAAAAGAATGCGCATAGGAAAATTTCCCAAAGAACTTTCTTCTCTTCTTTTGAATGGGCGACCAATGATGGAGCAAAGGAGAGCGAAAATAGATGCTTCTTACTCTATTATCGCATTTCTTTGAGCAACTCCCAAACCTGCCTATTTCTTTCTAGCTAGTTTTTTTTTAACTTGAACACCATCATAGCACGCCTTACTAATAGAGAAGCTTTTAAGTCGATTCCATCCAAATTTGAGATTCCCTAACCTTAATAGGTTTACTTTGTGTGCAACATAATGAGGTTTCTTTATGACAATCTTAATCCCATGACAACATTCACAAATAAACTTAAGCTAGGAAACATGGACACTTCGTTCAGACACGTGTCGGTGTCGGACACGGATGCATCCGAACATGTGCCCAATTTTTATCCAATAGAGGATAAAGCATACCTTATCCACTTTTCTTGCAAACATTTTCCTCAGGTAGATATATTATTGTTCTATCCAGAAAAAACAAAGATTAAAATAAACATGGACATGTGACCCAGTTTCCACATCTTGAAGTACGCTTCAATAGAAAACTAATTAGAAGAGAAGGAAACTGGACCTTGTTTTTTATGACCTTTGCAGAATCAGTCACATATATGGCAGAATTTGGATCACTAGCGGACATCTTTCCTGTCTCCCCCTGCAGATCAGTTACTGAAATAATGAGAAAGCAATTGCACAACACACACACATGCAAACAAGAACCCTCAGGGATCTTAAACACACAATTGTTGGTGCGGTGTTTTATATAAAACTAGGGATGCAAAATTTTGAGTACGCACTGGACTTTTTATGGACAAATAATTGGATACAAGTAAAATAAATAAAACAGTATTTAAAATCTAAAAAACATGACAGCTCTTCATATAAGTCTTACAATAAAAACACCATTCACTCGTCCAAAGCTAAGCCCACTGCTCTCGTAAGTGGCATATCCACCATGTTCGCAATGGTTTTTTTTATAAAATAATCAATTGAATGTTAGCTTTAACATGATGAAACAGAAGAATTATGGTGTTACCTGCAGAGCAGGAAAGAAAGAAGATTCAATCAATGCAGGTTTATGATATCCTAAGCGAGGAGCTACATCCCTTGTCATTCGAAAATAAGGATCCTGAAGAGTCAACAAAAAGATCACATAAGTAGAGGAAGTTTTAACCCTGGACCAAATAAATAAAATACCAAACGCAGACTATATGATCACACCAACGTGGTTCATGCTATTTAACAAGGTGGACAATAACCTGTGCAAGGAGAAACAATCAAGGATACCTGATCAATAGCACATGGTACTAAGCACCGAAGATCATCCTTGCCAGAGAAAAGATGTGGAAATGAGCTCGGAAATGAAGGAACTGCCTGCATCAAAGTAGGATGATGATGATAGAAAAAAAAAAAAAAAAAAAAGTTAGATAGTACCTGCAACTAATTTCATAGACAATGTAGTAATACTTTCATAATGTGTAAAGGGAAAAAAAAAATCATAAAGATCAACAAAAAATAATTTCCCAATTTTAGTTGTTTTTGTGACTTGTATACAGAGTGCCGTTGTTGTTTTTGTGATTTATGTTATAAAGAGTGTGCGGTAAGTAACTGTAAGGGTCCAGTCCATTCAACGTGAATCTGATGTAATGTAACACAATGCATCCTTTCACTTAGTGCAATTAATAGCTTCATCTTTGGCACTCTCTCTCCAGAACTCCGTATTATACTTATCATCTATGCTAATCAAAGCAAAGGAGTTTTCACAATCTCCTTTGCCCCTTGAGAGAGGATGCTGATTGCCCGGCTGTTCTTCTTATACCCTTTCGTTTTGTAATAACAGAAAGTTTCTACTTAAGAAGAGACCAATGAACCCGAAGTCCAATCTTCATAGAAATGGAACTTTTGGGAACGTGACAAATAAGTTTCATTTTCTAAACGTTAATGATATATTCTTTCTTACAAAATCATAAATGTAGAAATGCACCTATTGTGTGAGAGATACAAAGTGTATGATTATCAATAACTCATCTCAAAGAATAGAATCAAAATCGACGTGACAAGTTAGAATCATAAATTGGATTGGAATTGAGCCCAATCTGATATACAATTAATATAATAACAAAAAATAGATTTCAATATGAATTATTCACAATTCCCAATAAAAGTTGCAACCCATACCTGAACTGGTGGAAAACTAACTTTTCCAATATGATCTTCACCAGTAAACCCAAAAATACCCACAACCTAGCAAAACCAACGTATCAAAATAAGAAAAATAATAATAGTAATATTAATAGAGAAATCTTGAAAGTTCAGAAAAGATAAGATTATTAGTGAGTACCTTATTATATGTAACACATTTGGCAACTTTCACCATGTTTTTATAGAAAGCACTGTGAAATAAATCCCAAAACAAACCAAGATAGAAACTATAAATAATTATATTTTTCTTATCTAGCAACGAAGTTATATTTGTAAATAAAAAACAACTCCAGGTATCGAGCATATAAATCACTCCTAGAAATCTGTATAAGAAATTTAGAAAGATCCACCACTTCAAACTTATGACTGTTATGCATTTCTTCTCTCATAACAAATAAGTTCACTCATATCTTTTTCTTTACAAATGTTGTAGGCTCGGACAGTTGTCCTATAAAAATAGTAGAAATATTCTAGGCTCGGACGATAAAAAAAAAGTTAGGTTCACACATATCATACTCACCCACCAACGTAATCAAAATCAGAGAAGATAAATGTTTTAGAAATATCAAAACCACAAGCAATGATATCTTTAGCATTCTCACGAGCAAGCCTCTGGCTCTCTTCCACAGAGATATTTTTCCACATACACTTCTCGTCATCAGTGAGTTGAATCACAAGAGGCACCTTAAATGCATCTTGCAAATATCTACAAAAGCCCCCAATACCAAAATTCAGATTATGAAAGAAAACAAAATGTACCTCCTAATCCAAAAACTAAAGCACAATGAATCAAGAAATTGAAACACAATAGATTATCATGCCATTAGCCAAACACATACAAAATTCATGGCAGAATTCACCCTTTAACAATTTTCCAGTCAATTGCACCATGAAATAGACAGCATTGGAAATTCAATTACATGAAGTATAAGAAAGTGAAACACACTTGGTAAACATAAAAGGAACTAGATGCCCCAAATGCAATGCTTCAGAAGAAGCTCCTCTTCCAGTATACAAGTAGAATTTCTCCCCCCTCTCATACGCGTTCAAAATTTCTTCAAAGTCCCTAAGAGAAAGAATCCAACAGAGTTTAAGTACAATCACCGCAACTATCTAACTGCGAAAATGAATATCGATCGATCGAGAGTGAGAAACAAACCGATGGGCAAAGAAGACGCCGCGGCGGAGGAAGACGTGGGGAGGACGAGAAGTTAGCCGCTGGACTCGCTCGACGAGCGACTGGTCGAGCCTCTGGCAGCCGAATTTGTCAATTAACTTATCGTAGTCGATTTTACCTCCGTCTTTAGCAGAAACTTGCCATGGATTCACAACCTGATCGTCTTCTTCCACAGATTCTTCTACTACCTTTCTCTCCGCTTCTGCCTTCTCCATATTACTCTTGTTTCACTGTAAATCCGCCGCCGCCGCTATCTTCACCGTCGCCGCCGCTCCTGCTCTTTTACGATGTGAATTATTCTGGCCCTAGTACTCCCCTGAAAATCGAGGGGCGGGCCATTGAATATGTAAGATTGGATTGGATACTTCGATTTATGTACTGTTCTTTGTATTCCAAATACCATAAAAGATGATTTTGCTTCTGGTAACAGGGTTCTAGGTTTTTTTTTAGGTTTCTTTTTTATTTTATTTAGACTGCATGAAGATTTGAGTAAAGAGGACTATTTAGAAACAGCCTCGACAGCAACCACATTTGCTGCCTAAGAAATGTGGAAAACGGTAGGCCTCTATTTTTATTTTATTTTTTCATTTTTATGCATTTTTTCATTTTTTAATCTCTTTCCTACTTTCTTTTAAAATGATGAATTTAACTTTGTTCTTTTAATTCACTTTAACTTTTTGTTTTAAATAAATTTTATTTCTATCATAGTATTTGATATATTAGTCTTAATTTATATATTTTTATTTTATTAAAATATAATACAATCACTCCAATTAATATTTATTTTAAATTTAATTTAAAATTTTGTATATCAACTATTAAAATATAGTATACTAAATTTAATTAATAAAATGTTAACAAAATATTAGTTTAACAACTTTTCAAAAAAAAAAAAAAAACTTCAACTACTCACATGTGCATTCATGAACGAAAATGTGTCATAGATTCAATTTCATCTCTTAAATAAATGTAAAAAAAAAATATTTAACTAATAAAATATTTAAAACTTCATTAAAAATAATTGAAATTCAAAATCAACTAATGGTTTCTAAATTTAATCGTAAAAATATTCATTTACACTAAGATAAAATTAAAAATACTCAAAGTTAGTATTAAATGTTTAAATTCAACTTATTCTCTTAACTCTACAAGATTTTGATGTTAAATGAATATTTTTGGTTGAGAAATAGAGAAATATTTATATTACAGCAAGTATGAAAAAAAGTTAACCCATTTTTTCTTTCTTTCTTTTTTCTATTATAGGATTTTCTCTCTTCTTTTTTTATTTATTTAATTTTTATATTCTCTTAATTGTCATTCTATCCTTTTTTTTTTCCTTTTTATTTTAGGAAGATGAATTTATTTGGTTCTTTATTAATAAAAAAAAACACTTTCTTTATATTTGAATTTATTACTTTTTTTAGCGTGGAGTTCGAACTCGAAAATCGGTATTTGACTCTTATATTTTGAGAGCAGTAGTGCTCTCGAGTTTGTTGGTGCTCTCCCCTAATTTATACTAAAAAAACGAATTTATTGCTTTTACTAGATGAATGCGAATATTTTAATTTCTTATTGTATCAAATATTTTCAATCAATTTCTAGAAATTAAAAAAAAAAAAAAAAAAAAAATCAATCAATTAGATTTTTAAAATAAGACTGAAGAGGTGAGTGGTGCAATGGTTTCATTGTTTGGTTGTAAACCAGTTTAACACCAATGTCACAGGTTCATTCCCAAAAAATCGGTATTTGTCTCCCTCGCCTGATAACTCAAAAAACTATTTTTTAAAATAAGGACCAATTTAATTTATACTGACTATCTATTATAAAATAATTTTCTATAAATTTGATTGACGAGAGTTAGACGAATTAATTGAATTTAGGTATTTATTGTTAACTTTAAGCGTTTTTAATTTTTATGATTTTGTGAATATTTTCACAATAAAATTTGGAGACTATATGTTGATTTTGAGTTTTAATTGTTTTTAACGAATTTTTAAATTTTTTTTAGTTAAATATTTTTTGTAGCACAACTATTTAAGAGACGAAATTGAACAAATGACATTTTCGTTCACGTATAAATATGTGTGTCGTTGAACTTTTTTTATTTAAAAAAATATTGAGTTAAAATCAATTCATCTAAGACAATGGGAGAAATCAATTCATCTAAGACAATCAGAGAAATCAAATTTACATATATATAAAAAAATAATAATAAATAAATAAAATAAAGAAAAATCAAAATTTGTTCACAATAGAAAAGAGGGTAAATTTTTTTATAAACAAAGTATAAAGAGAAAAGGAAAGCTTAAAAAATGAAAAAGTGCATACAAGAAAATTGAAAAAAAAAAAAAAGAATTCGAGGCCTACAGTTTTCCACTTTGCTCAGCGGCAAATATAGTTGCTAATCAGGCTGCAAATACCGATTTCAGGGATCGAACCCATGACCGTGGAGTTCACCAAACCAGATAATTAATCGCGCTACTGACTCATTCAATTAGAACTTTGAGTTTTCAATTGCTAAAAAAATATCTTTAAGAAAGATTAGTACCTGTATTTGAAAATTGAAACTATTTTCTTGCAATATCTTCAATTCCATGTTATGAAGATCGAGCTGTTGAAGTTAACATTTTCTTTTATACAACTATTAACATTCCAAATCTTTCCAACATATTCATTTCCATAGTCAAAAATTTGGACTTTGAAAATATGTTCCCCTTCTAGGTTTTAGATTTTAATTGTAACATTACTTTGTATATATCATTAATTGTGTCCCTATTCTTTTAATATATTCCAGCGCTATAATTTAGAGACGGACTAAGAATAATCCAAAATTTTTAAAATTAATTAATAATTATAGTTAAAAGGTTAACTTATTATTCATTTTTAAAATATGTTTGAACTTTGAGCTATATTATGTCTGCTCACTAATACGTAGTGCAACAGGTTTTTTTATTTTATGTGTGATGTGAGATAAGAATTTAATCCTATTCTTACTCTTGCGCTTAGGCTTCGAGTTCAAATGAAATATTTACCAACTTAATTTAAAAAAAAAAAAAAATCATTTAAAAAAAATTTGGCGTTAATCAACTCTTAGAATCCTCCTATCAATCTAGAATGATATTTATAATTTTATATGATACATCGTATGAAATTTGAGGAAAAATAAGTTTAAATTTTAAAAATCAAATAGTTATTAAACATGGCCTAAAAATTTGAGTGCATCATGTATAAGATGTGTGAAAAAAATACTATTTTGAACTCTCGACTATCATTTTAATTTCATTTTAGTCGATAAACATTGCAACAAGTTTTAAATTAGTCATTAAGGTTTGAAAATGTAGTGTGGTTATAAATTTCATGAGACAAGAAAATGAAAAATATTTTAATCATTGTTTGACTTGTAGTTTTCATCTTCTTCATCTCTCTCTTTCACCCATTTTTTCTTTCATCTTCTATAAAGAATTTATAACTCTAGATACGGATATGCATCATAAAGTATGCAATGAGCATACAAACTTACAAAAAAAACCTTCCAATTTAAAACAATGGAAGTAATGTCATAGTTCATAAAATATGAAGCAAAATTAATCAAAGAGAGCCGTAGACTCGTCTTCGAAAGTACGAACATTTCGCTCTTTCCAAAAGCACCAGAAAACAGCCCCAAAAAAAAATTGACTTGATGATCTTTCATATTAAAATTACAAAGCAGAAACATCAAAATGATTTTTATGGTCCAATTTTGAAGTCGCTGACGAAGTTGAGAAGTGTGGGGTTGAAATTAAGAAATTAGAATTATACATAATAACCCTTATTCTCTCTATATATTGTTCATAAGCATGATTTTCTTTTCTGAAATTCGAACTTCAAAATCGTATTAAACGAATTAAGTATTCTATGTGTTGTTTTTATATACCCGAAGATACGAAAGTTATCTAGTCATTAATTATTTGATTAAAATTATAAATTTGCGTGATTTTTTGCACGGATTTTGGTGTTCTTGGAATCCATGATATTCCACCTTTCGACTTTTGAGCAGATCTCTCCCACTACAATATTAGAAATTTTAGGTTTTTCTTTTCATGATTTAGTTCATTGTACATTTATACAAGGACCAAGAAATCTTATGTAAAAAAATGTAATGGTACGCAAAGTTAAATATCAATTTTTAAACCTATAACTATGATGATAAATTGGATTATTACTAAATATTGAAATCGATAAGCTATTAACACTTTCGATTAAAAAAAAGGTCATTTGTTAAAATGGATAATTTTTTAAAAATGATTCTTGAGGCTAACCTAAAACACCGTCACCTCAAAATTTTCAAAAAACTTTTGTATTTATGCTACAATGACTATAAAACAGTCACATTCTCCTTAAAAATTGTTTTGAAAATTGAATTAAAATTTTTTTATTATTAAATTTTTTAAAATATTATTTTATAATTTCGTTTTTAGTACAATTTTTTTGTAATTCTTTTCAAAATTAGTCTTTTAAATGCTATTTAATGAATTAATTAATAATATTTTTATACTATTACTATAATTTTGAATATCATATTAAAATAACTTTAAAATCGAATATTATAAAATGATATTTATAGTAAATACCAATCAAATCATAGTTTTTCTTTTTCTTTTTTAAATTTCTATGACTATTTTTAATTTTTTTGCAAAATTTAAAAATCAAAATTTGATTTTTGAAAGACTATTGATTAAAATAAAATAAATATGATACCCAAGACAAAAAAAAATTAAAATCTAACCTTTAAAAATTATGGCCGCATGTCGAAGGAAATTCCACGTCCTAAAACTTCGGGTATATTTTCAGCGTTCAATGACTCGTGGCGTCTCACCAATCGCCACGTGTCACTGAAAAGCGCATTTTCTTTCGGCTCTTCACGACCGAAAATATTGCATTCATATCAACAGTTTTCAGAACAATTTTTTGGTTGTTTTCAACTAAACAGTATTTTATAAAGTTCCCATTTTGTCCATTTAAATTTTAAACCCCTAAATAAATCATGTTATGTACTTAATTGTAGAGGTGTTTGCGCGGCGGGGTCGGGGAATGACCTTCTCGTCCTTGTTCTTGCCACTTAATCCAATCCTTGTTCCCGAAAAAATTCCTATATTTTTCTCGGGGACCGGAGCGGAGATCCCCCGCGGGGCATCGGTGGGGATCGGGTTCCCCGCAGGGATTTTTTCAACAAAAAAAAAAAAATTTATATAATTTTAAATAATTAGATTTTCTTAAAAAATATCTATAAGTTCCAACTATAATGTTAATTATTATAAAAAAAAATTCAAATACATATATAATTTCATCTACAAATATATTTTTATTCGATAATTAAAGGAATAAAATAAAGTAAAAAAATATTTAAATAAAAAATAATAATTGGGGCGGGGATCGAGGAAACGGGGACGGGAAATACATTTCCCGTCCCCGATTAGGCCACGGGGAATTTTTTTCCCGTCCCCGGCTCCGTTCCCCGCCTAACCGTTAAGGGCGGGTCCCCGCGGAGACCCGGCCCGAAGGGAAAAGTGGACATCTCTACTTAATTGAGCTATAGAATTTGTTAGTAGGAATCTAGCCAATTAAGATGGAAAACATATTTATAATTCTATTTTTAGCTGAATATAAACTTTTTAGATGTTTTTTTTTAATATAATTCTCTATATTTTCCTGTCGTATACCTTCAAAAGTTTGACAGAGGAGGTAAAGATTTAAACCTACCGTTTTTTTTAAAAAAAAGATAGATGTTTTAACCTTTTTTTTTTTTTGTTAGAAAGATAGATGTTTTAACTCTAATTTTGAAGTTCACGTCGATTAATTTTTTTATGTTAAAATATATTATTATCATTATTATTCTTTTTGATATATGTAAATATTTTTTTGCAAAACACGAATGTCAAAAAAATTTGCAAAAGATTAAATATTAAATAGATGTTAATTATGAATTTGTTTTTTCTTAATCCCTCGAAGCACTTTATATCTCATGTTAGAAATTATCATTAGCTAATTTCAATCATTATTAACAAAAATGTAGTTGAATCTAAAAATAAATAGAAACTATTATATCAGATAATTTTTTTTTTTTTTAATTTAAAAATAATTAAGGATGATACGATTTAAATTAATAATATTTTATTTCATTGATAAATATCTAAATTAATTGAAATATACTTGTTTTGATAAATGAAATGGATAAAAACACTTATTATAAGTTATAACAACTTAAATAAAGATAAAAGTCATTATTCTCATCCTTACATGTGTTAAATAAATAAATAAATAAATAAAGCTTGGTTCTACTTGACATTTAATAAAGTAACTAAAAAACAACATAATCCAAAAAATATTAAAATGCGAAGAACTCAATAGCGATAAGGACTAAATGGAAAAACAAACGCGGAAACATAAAAGAAGCGTTACCCTTGACCGTCAGATGCGCTGGCAAAATCTAACGGCCAGCATGCCTTCACCTTCATGACGATCGTAGCCCACCCTTCTGCCTTGCCTAATGAGTGCAAATGTGTACACACTCACAAACACTCGTAAAACATTTCTGTTCATCAAATCAAAAAGAATCATACAAAAAAATCCTATAGATTTCTGTTTCCATTTTCACTTTAATCTTCCTTCTTCTTCTTCTTCTTTCTCTTCTTCTTTTTTCCTCCATTTTCAAAGCTTGATCCTCTGCGTTTTTCTGCTGATTTCAGTCTTTCAGTTCAGCCTCGATCGCAAGAATCTGTAAGCATTTTAGTATTTTTCGGAGAATTTGTAAATTTTGAACTATTTTCTTTCGTTTTTGTTTAGTTATTTCACTATAACGAGTATTGATTCCATTTCCTCACTGTTGCTTGCGAAGATTTTACGGATGTGTACTTTTTTGCTGTCGGTTTGGCTTCCGATTTGGCTATTTTTTAATTTTGGATCGATTGATTGTTATATTGTGAATTTCTGTTTGATTTTGGTCGATTGAAAGGCTGTTAAGTTAATTAGCTCAACTCTGGATTTGTCTGCAGTTTTTTTTTCAATAGTTGGATGAAATTTTGTGAAAGAGGATTGGAATCTTAGATTTGTTTGGTTTCTTGTAGGTTACAATTATGCGATTCTTTTAGGATGAAATCGGATTGGCTTGGTACGCTTTTGAATTCGAAATTCTTCACTTCTTGCGATGTTCATCCTAATCTCCGGAAAAATGAGAAAAATAAATTATGCATTGATTGTAGTGTTAGCTTCTGCAAGAATTGTACAGTACATGATCTTCATCGGCAGGTTCATATCTGGAAGTATGTCTATCATGAAGTTGTGCGCGTTCAGGACATGGAGAAACACTTTTGCTGTTCAGAGATTCATGTATATTACATTCTTTTTCTTATTACATCTCCAGTAAGATATTGATTTAATCGTCTTTCAATAGAAAAGATTTCTGTATTCAATCTTTGTTTTGCTCATCATTTTGCTTTAATGTAGTTGAAAACTTGATATCATTGAGTTTGAGATGAGTTGTTTTGTTTTTTTTCCAATTCTAGCTGATCTTTTTTTATAAAAACTTTGTTAGTCGAATTTATCTGGTCTTCAATTACTGTAAAAGAGGAAATCTCAAATCTCAGAAGTTTGATTTTGATCTTTACCATCTTGAATGAATGAATCATATGATTTGTATTTGTTTTAGGGATAAAGTTGATTTGTTATCAATTTGCTTGTTTTGTTTTATACTTGTTGTCTGTTGTAAGCAATCAAACTGAACTTGTAGCACTGCCAACTTTGCCTTTCTCATATGGCATTTCATCTCAATGTCTTCTAACACTTGAAATTGCTTAATTCTGCAGACATATAAAGTCAATGGTGAAATATGCGTTCACCTAAAGTCCCGTGGGCAATCCGTCGACACGAAATCACCAAAGACGAAGTCCGGTGGTTCTTGTGAAGATTGTGGTAGATATGTACAAGATCCTAATCGCTTCTGTTCAATTGCTTGCAAGGTATAGAAATACATGAACCATATCACAACTCTGTTACTCTTAAGAGCGCATATAAAAAAAGACACCATATCCTAAGCAATTCTGTTACACCACACACATATTGTTAACTATTCAAAATGCTGTGTAAAAACATCAGGTTTCTGTGAACTCAAAGCTTAAGAACCAGTGCATAGGAACCATCCTTTATTCGAGCCCGGATTTCGTTAACTTGTTGTTCAAGGAAAAAACCAGCCGAGAAACAAATGCAAGCGAATTGGAATCAACCATATCAATGGCAGAGTCCAGAGAAGATACCAAAGCTAGCCCTTCATCTTCACAACTTCGAAAACGTAGAAGAAAAGGTACCCCTCACAGATCTCCATTCATCTGATGAGATGCAACATTTTCATCTCCTTTTTAACTTCATTAATTCCTTGTGGCTCTCAATTGGTATGTTTCTTAAACTTTATTTACCATGACTCATATTTACATGAAATGATCAATATAAAAACCTGAATTTTAGATTACAACTCTTCAATCTCTCTACTTGCATGGTTTTTAAAATTTATTTTTGCAGCTTTGACTAGAAAGATTAGTTGGTAGAGAAAGCGGACAGAAACAGACATTTTTGACCCATTTTGAAGAATTATTATTTTTATGTCCATGTGATTTTGCATTTCCTATCTGAAAATAGTTCAATAAGATAATGTTCATCAGTGCAATTAGCATGTGGGTGTGGGTCTTATTATTGATGAGAATGTTTGTGAATGTGTTTACATGAAAGTTTGCTTTCCCACTTTTTCTTTTTCTTTTTTCTCTTTTTGCTGTATGGCGGCCATAGATTTAGAGCTTCTTTTTGTCACAATCTCTGTGGGATTGGTGGATCCGCATTTTCTTTTTGGGTTGAAAATTATACCTTCATATTTAGGAATCATTTCATTTTTAATTGATTTAGCATTTTGATGGTCAATAAATCTTAAATTAAGTAAATTTGTATGATTTTTTGAAACTAGTTAAATCTAGAAAATAATAAAAAAAAAACAGTAAATATAGTTATTGTCCATATTGTTGGGAATAAACACTATTCTAATAGGATCAATTATTCTCTCTCTTGTGTTCCTAATGAAAAAACAGCAAGCATAAATATAGTAAAAATATCAAGCACAACACACAACGATTTTAACGTGGAAAAACCTCCTCAATGCGAGGAGTAAAAACCACGGAC
>JBBMKA010000003.1:10851603-10890125 GCA_037833695.1 Sechiopsis laciniata
TAAATAAATATTGTATTGGTAATAAATACTGTATTAACATTTTATTAGAGAACATTTAATGTTAAATCTTCATTATTAATACTGTTAATAATAATAAATACATTAATTTTAAGGTGTATTAATCATTAATATTGTATTTAACCTTAATACTGTTTTATAAACATCAATACTGTATTTATCAACATCTAATAATACTCCTTTCAAACAATAATACGATATTTAACGATTAATACCACATGTAGAGAACACGAGAGAAAGAATAATGAAAGAAAAGAAATATGAGAAAGTGAGTGATAGTGTACAATGAGAAGAGAAAGAGAAAAAAGAAGATGAAGAATGGAGAAGGGGGAATTACTTAAAAGAGAGAAAAGTTTGAGAAATGAAAAAAAAAAATGAATAGAAAAGAAATTTGAAAATAAAATATATTCTTTTATATATGTTATGATTGTTTCTTGAAAATGAAAGTTTATTGGGCGGTGTGCACACATTTGCCAAAAAATATTTAATGAAAACATTTTGACTATATAATAAATTATATTGTTTTTCAAAATATCAGGATTGTTTTAAAAAAAGAAAACATTTTTTGGACAGAAAGTGCAATTTGCAATATATGACAATCTTGTTTTAAAAATAATATTATTGTATTTATAATATTCGGTAATACTGTTTTAAAATAATAATATTGTATTTAACCATTAATACCACATTCGGTTCTTTCAACGGAATTCTCCTCAGAGGTTGCGACAAAGGAGGAAGCTGTGGCTACGACGACGACGAGCAGGTTTGGATTTAGGTACTAGTTCTGGCAAAAATCCAACGGGTTAAGCTCGAAAGCGGCGCAAATAGAGTTTTGGTAAAAAAAACCAATGGGTTAAGCTCGACGGCGGCGCGAATGGAGTTTTGACAAAAATCTAATGGGTTAAGCTCGACAGTGATGCAAATGGAGTTCCGACAAGAAGACAACGAGGGGTCTGCTTTAAAATTTGTGAAGAAGTCGATGATGTGGCATAGGTGTTTCTTGCGCACATTGATTGGAGGGAGAGATTTGGAGAAGAAGATGATGAAGTGGGTTTCTTTCTTCCACATAAAAGGAAGGGGACTTTTGTCTTTTATTATTAAAACAAATTTCTTTAATTAAAAAAAAATTACTTTTGCTAATTAATCTTAATATAAACATATTTGCAATTAGTTTTCTATTTTGGCCTATTATTGAACTTTTCCCTTTTTATTTTGAGTTAAACGGATATAAAATTTTGCCAACCCAGAAATCGACCCAACCTAATTATAAAATGAGCTTTTTACGGGATTAGGTTGAATGGAAAAAATATTTACAAAAGTGTCCAGATTTTAAAATTTTAGCAAAAGTAGCCTGGCATTAAAATTAAGGAAATTCGTTTTAATGTAAAAGGACAAAAATACCCTTTATTTTAACGGCTGGTTTTACTTTTAATAAAATAACAAATAAAAAATTTCAAAATCTCTAAAATCACGCATTTTCAACTTAGTCAATGTGATTTTCACTTCAGCTTTCCTCACTAAAATCATTTTATTTTGTATTTGTGTATTTTTGGAGGGTTTTTCTTTTAAAAAAAAAGGAAATTTTATGGAAAGTTTTTTTTAAAGCCTAATTTTGTGGGAAGTTTAATTATAAATGTAACCAAATTTTAAAATCGACTATAATCATTAATACGTTTTAATACTATAATATTATTTTTTAAAATCAATTTTAATATTGTATTATAAATAGTCATTAATATTAATATTAATTATTAATTAAAAATTTGTAATGAATGACCTATTTTAACAAAATAATTACAAATAAAGTCAGATTTAAAAACATTTGCATAGTCATAAATACAGTTCAATACATTTATTGTAATTATTAATACAATATTATGTATTATTAATATAGTATTATATCTTATTAATACAATATTATGTATTAATACGGTATTATGTATTCTTAATACCATATTAATATTAAAACCTATGACTATGATTGCTAAATTTTTTTCCAAGTGACCATATTTGTAATTATTTTCTAAATCTGCTTATCTTGTAATTTCCTTAATTAATATTGTATTATAAATACCCATTAATACTAGTATTAATTATTAATATGGTATTATAAATACTCATTAATACTAGTATTAATTATTCATATTGTATTGTAAATATTCATTAATACTAGTATTAATCATTGATATTGTATTATAAATATTCATTAATACTAGTATTAATTATTAATCTTGTATTACAAATAAATACAGGTTTCAAATAAATAAGGGTATTGATTATTATTGGTTTTGTAGTACGAATCATGTTATTTAAGTACTATAATTTTTTTTTAGAGAAATTGTACAATTCTAAATTATTTGAATCTATAATAATTAATACGTTTTAATAATGTATTATAAATACTCATTAGTAATTTATATGTTTTAACACTGTATTATAAATATTAATTAATAATTAGTATGTTTTAATATTGTATTGTAAATACTCATTAATATCAATAATACAAGAAAATATGACCATGCCTATTAATACCAATGATTACATTTTTTAATTATTTTTTTAAAAGTGATTAATTGTTTTCTAGATTTAACTAGTCTTATTGTTTTACTTTGTATAAATACCGAATCAGTATTGTATTTTTTTTTCTTTTTTTGAGAAAAATTAGTATTGTATTTACAATTAAGATATCTTTAAGATATATATATATATCCAACATATAAATATTAACTCATCAAAATTTATATTTATTAATTATTTAACAATAATTACGTTAATATACCATATTATTATTATTTTTTTTAGTACATAATATACCATATTAAATGATCATGATTCCAATAACATATTATGTTAAAATACAATATTAAAATCTTAACAACCCTAAACATCAATATTATCAACATAATAATTCCAATAAGAAATTTTGGTTTTCTAAACTTATTATGGGATACTGGGTTGGTGGTGAATTTTTGCGAGCCACAAGAAGAAAAAAAATATCGGACATAACAAGGTAATTTTCCGCGAATTGAATGGTGGGGAAGTTGGGGGTAAAATGGTACATACGGAAAGTATTAGTTAAATAAAAAAAACAAATATATATAAATGCAATTCTTTTAAATTTTAAACAGATTTGTAAATATTTTGTTAGAAATTACTATTCACTATAATTTCCCTTCTTTTAATGCCCCACAAATACCCATTGCAAAAAATTTTAACTCTTTAACTAAAGGCATTTCTATTTAATTTTTTTTTTCGTTAACCAATTCAATCCTTATTTTCACAAATGCCCCTAAGGATCTTGAAATTACAAAATCACCCAAAAACAAATAATATTTCCAAAAGGGTCCCTAGGGGCATAATTACCAAAATGTCTCTAATGCCCCAAAATTAACCAAAGAAAAATACACATAAAATCCAGGGCGTTACAAATGACCTTGTGACGGGATGTGCTATAAACGACCTTGCGACGGGATGCGCTACAAACGACCTTGCGACGGGATGCGCTATAAACGACCTTGCACGGGATGCACTGTAAAAGACCTTGCCGTGGGATGCGCTATAAACGACCTTGCCGCGGGATGCACTATAAACGACCTTGCTGCGGGATGCGCTATAAACGACCTTGCCGCAGTGTTAACCATGTTCCTTTCAGTGATGTCACTCCGACGTTTCAGCAGCGGTGTTAACCATGTCCCTTTTAGTGATGTCACTCTGGCGTTTCAGCACCGGTGTTAACCATGTCCCTTTTAGTGATGTCACTCCGACGTTTCGGCAGCGGTGTTAACCATGTCCCTTTCAGTGATGTCACTGCGGCGTTTTGGCAACGGTGTTAACCATGTTCTTTTCAGTGATGTCACTGCGACGTTTTGGCTGTAGTGTCAACCATGTCCCTTTCAGTGATGTCACTGCGGCGTTTTGGCTGCGGTGTTAACCATGTCCCTTTCAGTGATGTCACTGCGGTGTTTTGGCTGCGGTGTTAACCATGTCGTTTTTAGTGATGTCACTGCGGCATTTTGGCTGCGATGCTCACCGACCCATATAAGAGACACTTGAGGTTGGAAAGTTGTTGTAAAGACACTTTTCATTTCATAGAGACGTAATAAATGACCATATGCAATAAGAAACCCTTGATGCTCTAAGAGGCTATTGATGCTGAGGAGAAATCGTAAGCCACTTCTCGCATGAAGCGAAGAAGTGTCATGGATACTTAGAGATATACCAAATGAGGCATTTAAAATTTTACCAAAACCTTGGCCCATTTTTTTAATTTCTTTTTTTTTAACCTCCATCGTATCATTTTCAAATTTCGTTTGCCCTCATAGATTGCTTACGAAACTCCGTGATGCTAATGATCCATTTTTTTAACGCAGGACAATGGCCTATTTCATAGAGATTTCAAACTCTACCGAGCATAGCCTCGTTGTTTTGAGCCACAAGGATCAGCCTTTTTGTGAGGGAACTATTCTTCCAATCGACGAACCATATAGAGAGATGAGGCTTGATTCCAGAGATTTAATTTTTCTATCAGATTGGTCTACAAAGAGATCCTTACATAAATATACATCTGCTACAACATGGATTCTAGACTCCCCTATACATACAAAGTCCATCTGTGAAGCCAGAACCAACGTTAGGGCGTCGAATCATAGAAGAACATATTTGTTGGGGTTCCTCCTTTAAGCTTAATGGTGAATTTTCCTATGTGGCTCTTTATTGAGAATGGCTAGAGTTTACGGTCTCCCGAAACACCGAAGTACTGAAGAATACTAGATTAATTTCAACGGTAATAGCCTATATGACTACAACAATCAGTGATGCGAGCTTTTTTTTGAACCCTGGTGTCCTTCAACAAATACCCTTCATACATCATTTGGGGAAATATCCATTTCGCTGTGGGATATGTGGAAATTGGGAGGTCTTCCTATCAAAAGTGCATTTTATGATGAAGTCATTCCCGATTATAAAGATGTATTGAGACTGAATGGACGGTCTGAATCCCTCCCAACCAGTTGCCAGTGTCTTTTTTATGCATATCATCGTCTTGCTTCCCAACAAAAAGACAGGCAAATGATTCCAATAGACACATGAATCTTGTTTTGGTTTACAAGGGAGAAAAAATACGATAAGCCTCCTAGTAGAAGATCAAAGAAAAATTCGCGCTCTGATTCCACTTATAATCATGATGGATCTATTTCAGAGACTCGTAATTGGACGAAAAAAGAACAAGAGATTTTTCGTCTACTTGGCATAACAGAAAATATGAAGGATGAGACGTACTTGGCTGCCTTTCTTTCATGCTGGTTATGCATGTTCGTATTCCCTCTTTGGAGTGGTCGCTCACTCCGTCCTGGTGTGTTTAAGATCGCATCCCTCATAGCCGAAGGAAGACTCTTTAACCTTGTCGTGCCAGCGTTGTCTAATATTTATTACGGTCTTGGCCAAATATCGAATATGCCTTCTTCTATTTCATGCTCGGACAACTGCTTTCCTATTCATTATGTTCATGGTTGGCTTTCCCACTACTTTGGCACTCATCATAAGGTCATAAACCCTGTCAGAGGTCCTGGATGGCTTACTTCTCTAGAAAAGGGGGTGCACGATACTTAAACGATTTCGAGGCTCGTCAATTGATCCATCGAGGTGAAGCAAAATGTGGCGTGCAAACTCCCATTCAAGAGCTAAGAATGAAACTCTCCATGATATCAAAGGATTATCATTTGCATCTGCATCCTATTTCATAAGCCTCCGATCGTGCTACTTATCGTCTCGTCACGGGAAGTTGATGACCTTGAGGCCTATAATCCGTATAGATTTGGTCGTCAATTCGACTTTTATCAAGATGTGCCCAACCAATCCGACAAAAATTTTCCTCGCATTAATCTCAACATCTTTTATTATTGGAAAAGTTGTAGTCGACTATCAACATCTTCAAAAGTATACATTTCAGCACGTGAGTTAAACCCTCATACCCAAATTACTGTCTCTTACAAAGAATGGTGGGCAGAAAAGCATGGCAAATACATGGAAGATGGTATCCAACTTCTTGTTAATAGTTTTAGATCTTCCTCTGCTAAGCATAAAACCCATAAAGATGTGAATGTAGAAGAAGTGAAAGAAACTGAACATGCACCAACGCCCAAGGTTGTAATTCACTCTAAACGCATTCGTGAAGGTGAAGGTAAGAGTTGTAGCAGTAACGAGGATCGCCATTGGAATAGGCTAAAGAAGGTAGACAAATCTCCAGAAATGGATCGCACCCTCTTTGAAGGCCCCTTAAATGATGTAGAACGCCCAAAGTTGGTTTTGCCTATGGTGAGTATCATTCTTTCTAATGTTATATATATATATTTTTTAATTATACCCCATTTTCACGAGTTTACTCTTTTTTTCCTTCCTTATAGACATCACACTCGGTTATCGGTCCTGCTCCTCCTATCTATATGGAACAACTCAATATGCCGCTCAATGAAGTCAATCAACCCACCAGAAACCAGGAGCAAGGGGACAACGAGAACCCCTACTAGGAGCAAGAGGACACAAAGAACCTCCACTAGGAGCAAGAGGACACAGACACCATGAATACTGTGCCCTTACATCTTACCAATGACGAAATTGTTGCCGGGGCAAATCGTAAATCTGCCATTCGCATGTGGTCTCAAGCCAAAACTCTGTTAGAGAATGCAACCTTTGAGAATGCAGGCTCCTTTGAGTCAACTATGGAGACAATATTCCGAGCCATCTCGAACATTGCTATAATTGATTTAACCCTTATTCAAACATCGATGAAGGAATACCTCGAGAAAATATGCAAGTATAACTACTTGAGACATAAAGTCGTTCCCAGCGTGCTTTAACCAGTGAGGATGATGACCTATCAAAGTTTAAAGAAGGTATGAAGAAGGCATTAACAGATATGCAACCCTCGAACGAGAAGAAAGGTTCCCTTTGCAATTAATCCAAAAACTTGTCTCGAAAGATAAAGGGGCTAAAAGCCGAATGTAAAACCGTTTATGAACTTATTTCTGCAGAGGCAACACTATCAGCCCAAATACAACAAAAAAATTTCGAGCTCGAGGAAGCGAGACATGCAACTGAGGAAGCTCAGGCTGCAAGCAACAATAGACAGGCACTAGCAAGGCTTGAAGAAACCCTTGCAAGTGAGCGACGAAGGCTGCTAGATTATAACTTTACGTTTTAGCTTTTTTTATCAATTTTTTTTTCACATAGACTTGCTACATCAGAAGAACAATGCTTTTTAATTTTTTTTTTTTTACCCATTGTATCAGCCGATTCGGCTTCCTTTATCATAAATAAAATAAGAGCTTTCATTATGATTTTTTTTTTCTTTATTGTGACTAAACTTAAAATTCATTAAGTTCCCTACGTACCCTTTAATAATGAAGGGATCAAGTCATAACGTAGTTCATTTACATAACTTAGGTAAATCATTTTTTTTTCAACGACTGAACTTAAAATTCATTAAGCTGCCTACGTACTCTTTTATAAGGAAGGGATCAAGTCATAACGTAGTTCAATTACATAGCTTGCAGTTTATACTCATATGCCAAGGAGTGTTACACCACTAAACATAAAACTTTTTAAGAAACTTTCCGTTGATTGGGCCGACCTTTAGTTCACTTTATCCGTAATCTTGTATGCTACCTTAGTTTAGACTTCTTCAACAATATAGGGTCTATCCCATTTAGGTGTGAACTTATTGCCTGTATGTCGTGTCATGATGATAGATCTCCTGATTGCAAGTACGAGGTCTCCGACTTGAAATGAACGAGGCTTGATATTTTTGTCAAAGGCCTTGATCATTCGTGCTTGGTAACACTTAAGGCTTGCTGAGATTCAAGTCTTCTTTCATCCAACGCTTCTAACTCATAAAGGCAAAGTGTTGCATTTTCTTCAACTGTAAATCCCTCTTGTACGACCATTCGAAGTGATGGTATTTTCCTTTCTAATGGAAGTACAGCTTTTACTCCATAGACTAAGGAATACGGAGTGACTTACTGATTCTTTCTTGCCAATCCCTCTTTGCCTTAGGGACTATCTTCTTCATTAGATTGCACAAGGTCTTGTTGAATGCTTCAGCCAACCCATTTTCCACTGCATTGTAAATGGATGAATTGTACTGCTTGAAGTGAAAATTTTCACATAACTTATCGATCAAGCTATTAAAGAATTGTCTTCCATTATCTGTCACGATGCGATGAGGAATGCCGTAATGATAGATAATATGCGTTCACATGAAATTTGTAATATTTTCTTTCCTCGCTTCTCATAGAAGGGTCGCTTCAGCCCACCTTGAAAAGTAGTCAGTCGCAGCCAACATATAAGAGTGACCTGCTGATGACTTTGGAGTTATAGGACCTACGAGATCAAGTCCTCATGCTTCAAATGGCCATGAAGCAATGGTTGGATGAAGAGGCTCTGGCGGTTGATGTATAAAATTTGCATGAAACTGACAGGCTTCACATTTTTTTGCATGTTCCATCGAATCTCAAACCATAGTGGGCAAATAATAATCCATTCGCTTTAGCTAGAAATGAAGCTTTGGACTGGATTGTTGAGCTCCATTAATGCCTTAGTGCGCCTCCTCTAGTGCTATATTGGACTCTTCCTTTCTCAAGCATCGGAGAAGAAGCCTTTCATATGAGTGACGAAAAGTGTCTCTTTGAAATAGACAAATCGAGCAACTCTCCTTCGTACATCTGCTTTGCGTCGAAGCTCTGTAGGGAGTTTCCCATGTTGAAGGTAGTCAATGATAGGTTGACACCAGTCTTCTTCTTCAATCTCACAAACAGATATTGCATTGGTCCCATGATGTTCATTTTCGGCTGGTGGCATGACCCATTTTTGACAAATCGCAATGCTCATATTTTCCTCATTAGTGATTGTCAAAGCAGTAGCCAAGTTAGCCAATGCATCTGCCTTATGATTCTCCGATCTTGGAAAGTGCTCTATGATGAAGCTTTCGAACTTCTCTAGTAATTGTCTGACATACGTAAAATATGGCTTCAAATCCCCACGCTTTGTATCGTACTGGAGTAGGACTTGGCTTATCACCAATTTTGAATCACCCAATATCTCTATGTACTTTATGCCAATTTCAGCGGCCATTTGAAGACTGATTAAGGCAACATATGCATTTCGAGCGAAATGAAGACAACGTCTGTGCCTGCTCAACTTTTTCGTGCTACACTGTCAAAATACATAGTCCATGGGTTCGTGATTTCAACAAGGAAAATCTCTTCGTCAGGAAAGTCTTCACACAACTTTCAATTTAAAGGGACATGATGGTCTGCTAAAAAATCTGCCAACGCTTGTCCTTTCATAGCCGTCTGCGAGACATAAACAATGTCGTACTGTTGAAGCAGAACTGCCCATTTAGCTAGACATCCTAAAATGATTGGTCAAGAGAGAATATACTTGATTGGGTCAGCCTTCGCAACTAGTCATACAGTGAATGCCTGCATATAATGTCTCAACTTATCGATGGAGAAGAATAGAGCCAAACACATTTTTTCGATGGGAGAGTAGTTTAGTTATGCTCCTATAAGAGTTTGGATTAGATAGTATAATGCTTGCTCTTTTCCTTCTTCTCCTTCTTGTGTGAACAATTCCCCCAACGATCTTTCTTGCGTAGTGATGTATAAAATCAATGGTTTTCCAGCTATAGGCGCTCCTAAGACGGCTGAGTTAAGCAAGTACTTCTTTATGCTTTCAAAAGCATTTTGACATGCTTCATCCACTTGAATATTTCTCGTTTCTTCATCAATCTTTGGAAATGATGGCATCTACTAGCCAGATTGGAGATGAATCTTTGGATGTAAGCTAGGCGCCCTTGGAGACTTATAAGCTCATGCAAGTTCTTTGGACTTGGCATATTTTGAATGGCATCAATTTTGGACTGGTCTAGCTCAATTCCTCGGTGTCTTACGACAAAACCTAAAAATTTTCTCGAAGTTACTCCAAATCCGCATTTGAGAGGATTCATCTTCAGTTGATACATTCTAAGTCGATCGAAGACTACCTTCAGATCTTTTAGGTGATCTTGTCGCTTTACAAATTTAACCACAAGATCGTCAACATAACATTCAACACGTTTGTGCAACATATCATAAAAAATCTTCTACATTGCTCGCTAATAGGTTGCATCAGCATTCTTCAATCCGAACGGCATAACCTTGTGATAGTATATTCCCTTTGGGTGGGAAGGCTGTCATTTCTTCATCTTCAAGAGCCATCCTTATCTTATTATAGCCCGATGATCCGTCCATGAAAGACAAAGCTTCATGTCCCATAGTGACATCAACCATGATTTCAGTGATGGATAATGAAAAATCATCTTTCGGACATGCTGTATTTAGGTCACGAAAGTCTACACAGACACGAAGTTGCCCATTCTTCTTCCTTATAAGAACAATGTTGGCGATCCATGTTGGATATTTTATCTCGTGAATGAACCCAGCTTCAATCAACTTATTCACTTCAGCCTCTATCTTTGAGATAAGTCCCGATCTAAAACGTCGCTGATTTTGCTTGATTGATCGAGATCTAGGTCTAACAGCTAGGCGATGGACTTCCACTTTTGGATCAAGTCCTGGCATTTCCTTGTATGACCAAGAAAATATGTCTCTGTATGTAGTAAGTAGACTCAGATACTCCGACTCTTCCTCAGGAGTAAGAAATGTACTTATGAAAGTTGGGTGCGGCTCCTCATTCGTGCCAAGGTTTATTTCCTTAAGCTCGTCCACCGTCGACTGAATGCAATCTTCTAATGAAAGTGGTGCATCATTAACATCCTCTTCGCCCATCTCATCCTCTATCTCTTCTATAATAGTGGTGTGATGACATGAAAACTCATTTTCCTGTTGCTCTATATTCTCTTCTCGTGGGTTAGTGAAGATAACATCATGTCGCTTTACTCTTAGCGAACCTTCTGTATCAACTATAAAAAAACATTTTTCTCTTCATACGGGATGGAACAACACTGCATATGTCTTCATCGCTTTTTATTTTACTCGATAACTCATTTTTTACAATTTCTCTAAGGCTTTCATGAGAGATTCGGTTAAAAACAGAAGTGGTATTCCTTTCAATCTTTGTCATGGTTATGCTCAATCTTTGAAAAGCCGACAGTCAGATATTATCAGTAGTCGGACCTGTATTTTCTATTTTCCTTCTCGGCTTGCTTAACCTTTGAAAGGCAGATGGTCGTGCTCCATCTAAAGTTTAGGTGTGGCTGTACTCAATCTTTCAAAGATAGGTGAATATGTCTCATTGGTAATAGCAGATGTTTCGTTCTCTTTTCTTTTTTATGTACCCAACCTTTGAAGCGCTAAAATATGAGACACTGATGGTCCAATGCGTTTAAAGGCGGGTACCCTATGACCAACATTCTTCTTTTCCTTTGATTCTTCAAGCTCTTCAATTGTTATGCGGTTATCATCAGCCACCTATGCCTTCTCCCTTCGTGTTATGCGAACTGGTTCAGGAGATTTATATCAGAGCCCTTTTCTTGACGTGGGCAGAGTGTAACCCTTCTTCAACAGTTTCTTTTGGGTCGATGAAAGCTCACCTTTATGGTCAAAGGTACTTAAGCGCTTGAACTCAGTATGAGTTGTGAAGTCGTACCTTGCATTGGTCAGAAGTTTGTACGCATTGTGGTCGAACCCATCTTTAGTTCGTCTTTCAGGCAAAGTCACCTTCACCTTATCATCTGCATTTCTTTGACTCCATTTCTTTGTCATCTTTGTCAAAGGAGTGGTAAAATTTTCCTTCAACATTTCGATATCACCTACTTTTAAATTTTTCGAACATTCGACAAAAGGTGCTTCACCCTTTTTTTGTCGAGACAAAGGAACATAGCGTAGGATGGGTGATATTGAAGCTTTATCATCTTTCAAAATCTGAGGAGCTACTGGATTTGTTGAAGCCTCACTCTTTATATGGCATGACTTATCTTCTCCCTCTACACTTTCTTTTTGACATCGGCCTCCAGCCTAGCTTAGCTTTATCCTTCGCTTTTATTGAGGGAGCCTCTTCTGGAACTTTCTTTTCTACGTCCTCGTTCTTTGTATAAAACTTTGCATCGGTGAGGTAAGACTCGGCCTATAATAATGGATTTATGTCGGCTTCTACTTTCTTGATACCGTCTTGGTAAAATTTAAGGCATTGATGTAACGGTGAAGCGATAACTCGATTTTCATGGATCCATGGACATCCCAACAGTGGTCGATATGTTGTCTTACAATCTATGAGATGAAATAAAGCATCAACGCTCAACTCGCCAATGGCGATCTCTAACCGAATCATGCCAATCGCTCGTTGTCCACCTTGATTGAAACCTTAAATTGATAACTTGGTGTCCGAGAGCTCTTCCATAGAAATGCCTAGTTGCTTCAAGGTAACCTTAGGCATTATGTTGACCGCTGAACCATTGTCGATGAAAATTCTCCCAATTCTTTGCTCCCGTATGTAGCCCGAGACATACAAAAGACGATTGTGAGGTTTTGATCCCAACAACAGGTCTTCATCCGTGAAATTTATTGACATGCATGGCAGACTATGCACAAGGACTCTAGGTGCTTTAGTATGTCCACTACTTGAGTCCAGCAATGCCTCGATAAAAGAGTTTTTGTCCGTCTGAGAGAGTGATAACAAATCCTCTATATTGAAGGGGGATGTACCTCTAGGCTCGATAGCAGCCTTTGTAGAACTTGCCAAGTCATCACTTGTGCAAATCCATGACATGTAGCAATGTCTATCGCCTTCTCTTTTCCATCACATAAAAATTTCTTTAGAAAGAAATCAGCCAATGTTATAGCAAGAGGCACTCGTAGAAAATCTTTGCACTCCTCTATGACGGTCTTGGATTTCCTTGCAATTCTTTTGCCTCGTTTCTTTGGAAATCTATTCCTCTTTGGCTCTTGAAATAAGCTTGATTCTTTCTTAACATAGGTATGCTTTTGCTTCCTATGGCGTGTTAGAACGATCTAACCTCCATTTTCATCTTCATTTGGAACTGACATGGATCTTCCTAAGGCACAATCCTATTGAAAGGTTTTCTTTTTAAGGTTGCGGTCTAAGGATTTCTTTTTAAAATGAACAACAACAGGTTCCAATGATCCAAATTGAATCAAGCATGGAGACTCAAGCGGTGTTGCACTCTTGG
Source organism: Sechiopsis laciniata (assembly GCA_037833695.1). Lineage (NCBI taxonomy): Eukaryota > Viridiplantae > Streptophyta > Magnoliopsida > Cucurbitales > Cucurbitaceae > Sechiopsis > Sechiopsis laciniata. The sequence goes on from JBBMKA010000003.1 coordinate 10,864,805, forward strand.
GTGGTTGTGCTTTGGGCTGAGCAACCACAGTGGCGTGATTTTCCTGTGCAACTTCCTCTAGATCCAGCTCGATTTTCTTTTCTCTGGCCAACCTCAGAATCAACTCTTTGAGAACGAAGCATTTCTCTACAGGATGGCTGACGACGCGATGATACCTACAGTAGTTCGGGTCATTTACTCTGCCTAGCTCCTCGGGACACTTACATTCGGGAAGCTGGATGAGTTTTGTTTCTAGCAGTTGCTCTAACATGTCATCAACAATAGAGTCCGGAAATGGATAGACTTTTTCTTGTCTTTCCTGCAGTGTTAGACGATGTTGTTAATCTACAACAGGTCGTTTCTTAGCTTTTGTTTCCTTCGCTTTTGAGAAAAATTTTAATGGAGTTGCGCCGATGGTCATTGACTCTTTTCCCACATTTTTTGTAACTTTTTCTGTGGGCTTGAAATCCTTCTTTTCCTTACGCGCTTCTAGGACTAAAGAATCTTTGTTCCTCTTTGCATCAATGCTCAGTTCCATATCGTGAGCTCAGGTGGCCAGCTCCTCAAAGGTGCGAGGCTTAATTCCTTTCAGGATGTATAGGAGTCCCTAATACATGACCTGGATGCAGATGTCGATCGCAGACGTTTCAGTGAGGCGGTCTTTGCAGTCAAGACTAAGAGCTCGCCATCAGTTGATATAGTCGACGACAGGCTTACCCTTCCGTTGCTTTGCATTTGTCAGTTTGATCATACTGACAGTCCGTCTTGTGCTGTAAAACCGGTTAAGGAACCCTCTTTCTAACTCTTCCCAGCTGTCTATTGTCTCAAGCTCTAAATTAGTATACCAATCAAACACGTTCCTTTTTAATGTCCAGACAAATTTCCTGACGAGAAGGCCACCTCGGGTTCCAGCAGTTTCATAAGTTTCTATGAAATGAGCGACATGTTGCTTGGGGGTTGCTTTTCCATCAAACTGCTGGAACTTAGGTGGTTGGTACCCGACAGGCATTCTCATGTTGTGCATTCTCTTTGTGTAGGGCTGGAATACAAAAGAAAGCGTTGAACTGGCCCACCACCTTGAGCTTTAATAGTGTTCGTGATCATGTCGTGCAACTGTGAGACGGACAAGGAAGTGCTCGAAATTAAGTGTTGTTGTGGTTATCCTTCCAAGAGAATGTTCTTCCCTTTGTCATTAACTCGCTCATATAGGCTCTGGCTTGATGCAGCCGTCTCTCGATTCTGCATCTGATTTTTTAGGTAAGTGATTTCTTAGTCTTTTTCCTCAATTGTTTTCATCATTTGTTCGAGCTTTCTTTCAATCTCTGTCATTCAATCATCGCTTACCTCACTAGCCATCATAACAGACATCACATCAGGATTCGACGTCTCTTTCGGTTGATCGACTGAAGGAGTGTCTTGGTTGAACAACGTGTTATCTTTGATGGAAATTTCATAAGAAAACCCTTCTATTTGCCTCACAATCCTTTTCGCAATTCCCTTAGGTGTCAATTGTTGTTCATTGACCTTAATGGACTTGGAACGATTGCGCATGACAGGTCCAACATAAGTTCTTAAAGCAATTGCCTTTGATGCAACGTATGTGTTGCGATTGGGACTTCTGGAGTAGCGTTCTTTGATGTATCTTTTCCAATCATGGTTGCTTGATTTATGCGAGAGATTGAGATGAGAGGTAGAGAGGTCCCACTTGACGTGCCAATTTGTTCACACAAGATTTTCGAAGAAATTTGGATTCGTGGAGTTGAACTTGATATTTGAGATGATTTTGCGAAAGCGGTTCGATCTCTATGACTTAATCCTCTGATTCGTTCTCTCTGAATATATGTTCTTGATTTGAAGAACAGGATGCTCGTTCTTCGTATTTGGCTGTCTCTTTATGAAACTTCTTGAATTTCGAAGTGATTTTGGACTTCAAAAAGCTATTAATCTTCAAAACTTTGGAGAGACTTCAGCTTATGCGAATTCCTTCTCTAGAGTCCAAATCTCTTTTTTTCCCCTTTGAAATGAGGTGAACTCCTCTATTTATAGAGTTCTCAAGTATCATGGGTTTGGACCCTCACGAGCCTTTGAGCCTGGCCCATGGGCTTAGCATTTTGGGCTTGGATTTTATGGTTTGGTTCAATTGGTCTGGTTTTTATTTTGGTCCAAATTCAAGATAAACCAATTTTGACTTAATTTAATTTTGAGAAATATTGTCCCAAAATTTAATTTAATTTTGCCATTAAATTTGAGATAATGACGTGGCAGCTTGTAATTTGCCGAAATTTCTCCGTCAACAACGTCTTTTGAGATTTCATATTAATTATTTTTAAAAAAAATAAAATTTATGTAAGCAACACAATAACCACATCATCAATTTTTGTATTTTAAAATTAATTAACTTAGTCAGCATTTCGCTATCTCACTAACGGTTCCATTATCTCAAAGACTAAAATGAATTATAATTGAAATGTCTTGGATGAAAGTGTGATTTTGAAATATAAGGACCAAAATGAAACTTTAACAAAAAAGTAAGAACTAAAAAGGTCGTTTTCCCAAATAAATTTATAACATCAATTTTTTTTGACAATATGTGAGGTGGAAAAAAAAAGAAATTGATGGTAAATTTTGATTTTTTTTTTTTTTGATTTGTTTTGTTTTTGTTTCCAAATTTTAGTTTAATTTTTACAAATATAGGTAAGATGTAGATATTTAAATAAGAAAAAAACATATAGTAAATTAATTGTTGTAGTCTTAAATTTCAAAAATAAAAAACAAAAAATGAAATGATTATCAAACGGGACCTTGGCCTCGTTTGATAACCATTTGGTTTGTTTGTTTGTTTTTTTTTTTTTGAGGAAAACCATTTGGTTTGTTAACTATTTTTGTGTGTGTTTTTTTCATCTACTTTTCATAGATCTCTTCGGAAATTTATGTCGACTATTTTGTTTTTTTTGTTTACCCATTGACCGTTTTTTAGCATTGCAATTAAACTAGTAATGCACAAACTGGTATAAATAGCTCAGTAAAACATATAAACAAGACAATAGCTTCTCTGAAGAGTAAAATCCAGTATGGACAAACCCTATTAAACTTGGTCTCATCCAAAAGGGGCATTCATAGATCCCCTTTTTGGGAAAGGGCTTTGTGTCATCCGACATAAACAGAAATGCCTTTATTGGTGTTTTTATGGAACAATTTCAAAATTGTAAGAGTTGATATTAAATGAAACTTTTCTAAATCTATTACAAATTCGAAATATACTTCAAAATTTAAAGTTATTTTGTTCACTAAAATCCTACTATATTTGACTATTAGCGATCGTTTTTAATTTTTCTTTAACCATTTGAATTAAATCATTTGTCATAATTTTTTTTCCCAAAATTATTTGATTTGTGCATGAGACCTTTAGGGGTGTTTGTTTGTCGATCTTAAAAAAAATTTACATTGAACATTTACTAATTAATCTTAAAAAAATAACATCCAAATGAGGTATTATAATTATTCAAAATAACTTCTTATTTTTAATTATTCAAAATAACTTATCATTTTTATTAATTCATTTCTAACTATTTAAAATAACTCATTTTTAACCACTCATTTTTAATCATTTTTAACTACTTATAATAACTTTTTATTTTGAATTTACACTCAAACAAGTTATTGTCTTTAACTCCTCTATAAGATAAAAAATCACATACAAACAATTTTTTTTATGGCAATTCTTTCATACAAATCTACATCAGAACAAGCTATAACAAAAACGATAATCTTTTAATTATTCAAAATAATTTCTCAAACTAATTCTCGCCCAACATCACATCCAAACACCGTTTATTTTGGAGAATTTAAAACATTATACTGCCTTGTTCAAAAAAAAAAAAAAAAAGAGAAAAGAAAAAACAGAAAAAGAAAAAGAAAAAAGAAATGGTATAATGGCGTCACTGCTGAGACTACTGAGGAAGAGTTCACAAAATTTCGGCACTGTTTGGCGCCACTACCCGACACTGGTACTGACACTGACACTGACAAAGAGCCGTCCTTTCAAAGTCAAATTCCCCTTCTCTTTCAATTATGTGTGAATTAAAAACTTACCAGTGTGTTTATTACTCTGTTAATTACGTGTGAATAAAAACTTGTGGGCCATTCATGTACAGCCCACCATTCTCTGGTTTATTGGGAAGTGTTTGACTGCTGGATAAATATTTGATAAGGTGATATGGTATAATAAAAGCTTGGTTGGTGTAGAATAAAATATAAAAGATCATTATTTGAGGTGGCGGTATGACAGACGATATACTGAAAATTACTGTTTGGATTGCAAGTATAGATGTGGGTGTACCGGAAGCTAGTGTTTGGGGTACAAATATAAATGTGGTGTATTGAAAGTTAGTGTTTGAGTTGCAGATATAATGAAGGACATATTAAAAATTGGTATTTGGAGTACATGTATAATATAAATTGGGCAAATATATGATCAATTTTGTTAACTTAACAAAACTTGTAAATTGATCTTTATGATAAATATTAAATTAATTATAATCAAAATTTACTAAATAATATAATTTTGGAGAATTGACTCAATAATATCAGTACAAGAAAGATTAAAATGTATCTATATTTATAAATTTTAAGAATGAAAGTTAATCGATTAATTTTTAAAAATAAAAATTGGACACTAAAAGAGTTTATGGGCTTAGTCTAAAATGAGATTTAGACTCTTTCCTTCAATTTATTTAATTTTTTTAATCACCAATACAAACTTAATCTAAAATGAGAATCAGACTCTTTCCTTCTATTTTTTTCGTGAGAGTTTGATATTTGATTCATAAATTTTGAAATGTCTAATTTTAATCAAAATCTCTCTTTAAATTGAGTAAATGTGTGACACTATTTTATTTGAAAATTTGATATTTTTGTACTCTTGAATTTGTTCTATTTTGACTCACAAACTTTTAAGTCTACAATTTTAATATATATACTTAAAAAAAACTAAAAAAAAAATAGTATTTATGTTAATTTTGAAATTAACTTTATCGAAATTTGTTAATAATACTAATAATTTTAATTCAAAAAATTAAAAGAATTATAATCTATACCTAGAATTTATAGAGAAAAAGTTTTATATATATAAAAGAGAAATGAGCAAGAACATTTTCAAAAAAACAAAAACAAGAAAAGAAATGAGCAAGAACTTTATTTATAAATATCATTTTTCAATTACATGAACAAAAATAAAATAAATTCAGACTATTGTAATTAACTTTGTTTGTTTTTTGTAATATATTAATAATATAGATACATAACTTGAAATTGTGAATAAAAATAGTGTGGTAGCTTAGCTGGTTAGTCTCCACCACTATTGCAAGCAGGAAGTCTGAAGTTGGACAATTTTTTATATTTTAAATAATTAAAAATAAAAATAAGAAAAATAAGGATGGAAATCGAAAAATAAAAATAAATTTACATTAATCTAAATAAGAATAAAAAGCAGCGGGAGGGAATAAAGGAAGTTGGTGGGGTGGACAATTAGGCATGGAGGAAGTGGGTGGAGCGGGCTTGAACAATACTGGCAGTCGGACTTGAAAAAAAGCGGGCCCAGACCGCGCCCCAAATATGTGTATGGGCCGTCGGGCTATATTATGTTGGGCCATACCTGGCGGCTAAACAGCCCCTAGCCCCGTTAGGACCACAAAAAATAAAAAGTAGAATGAGAATAAAGATGATTTTCTGTATTTAGTCATTATGAATCATTCTTTCACATAATCATATTTTTTGAGAATCACTTTTTACATTCTCTTTCTAATTATTTTTTATTCTCTCTCCAACAACTTTTTATATATCACATCACTATTTTTCACTCATATCATCTTCATTATTTTTTTTTTTTTTATAATCATTACTTTCACCCCAAACACAAATAATCATTCTTCTCATAATCATTTTATTCCATATTTCCCTCTTCATTCCCATTCTCTACTTTAATCATTACCATTTCGCTTGCCCCAACACATCCCTATAGAAGCCGTAAAGGCTACGTTATAAAATGAAAGAGAGAACAAAAAAACTGCGTCTATTTGGTGTGCGGGTGCTGCGGCATACTTGGTTGCAAAAAGGAAAGAAAAAGTTACTAACCATTGCAATGTTGTATAGGTTTGATGAAAAAAAGAAGAAAAAGAGAGTTGTTAGTTTTAATTTTATTTATCTTCTTTGTTATTTTGTTTTAAAATTGTTAAATAGGATTGTAATTATGTTCTTTGATATTTTGTTTTAAAATTGTTATATAGGATTGTAGGGTTTGGAATTAGATTCTTCGGTTAGTTCCTCAATAGATCGAATGACTTACTACTCCAATTGTTTGTAACCTTTAAATACATCAATTTGATAAAAAAATGTAACAAGGAGAAACTCGTACATTTAGGATACAATTGATTGCATGATTCGTTCATTAAATCATCAAAGAATGCTGAACCCTCACTCTCTTAAGCTCTAGATGCATCATCAAATCCAAAAGTTTGATTAGGTTCTACATCTACATTCTATTCGATAGTGGCACAGTTGATGTCATTCAACATTTCCATCATCTCAATTTCGTTGTTGCGATCAATGGGTTCATCAACATTCATCCTATCAACATTTCCATAAGTGAATTCATCAATATTTATCCTATCGACTTCAATTGGTCATATGTCCATCGATGTTAATCTTTTTCGTTCTAACCTAGATAAATCAAACCGGTTCACCTTGATACACCCAATGACTGTATGATGCTAACATTCGATGGGTGAACAGATGACGTCTTACCTTTTCTATAGAGTACTCTATGAACCATTCATGCATTTCTTACAAGGACATCTAGCTTGACCTAGACGGTCCACGTGTCTCTTCGCCATTTCTAAAACCTCTTTGATGCCTACAACATACTCATGAGACAATTTGTCTCTATTTGTAAGCCAATCTTTGTTCATTTTTTACCCTCATGAATTAAACAAAGTTATTCGTTGGTTAGCAAAACAATCCTACATATTTAATGTAGATGAATGATTAGAGTGTGTTACTATAGATTTCGGTAGCATAACGACGTATTTTGAATTATCCTAAAAAAATAAAACTAGTTATATAATACACATGAAACATAAATTGAGGCTATCCTTGCTGCAGGATAGCCATACAATCACAACTATTTTCTTTCTAATTAATATTTTACCAAACTCATAAACATATCAAACATAAGAAAAAAAGATGAACCCTATTAGAAAGGTTGGTTTATCAAGATTCCGGAGTTTGAGATGGGTGTTTCAAACAAGACTCCGGAGTTTATCAAGATGAACCCTATTGGGAAGGTTGGTTGTTTTTTCAGTTGGTGTTCGCAAGATTCACACGTGTACAATTAGTTAAGATTCTGATTTAATGAGCGATGATAGGGAAGAGTCCTAGCTTCGCTAAAACGAACTAGATTATAACTTTGCTAAATGTGTGAGTCCCTACGTATGCACAAGCATACGCAATCTGGTTGCAGCAAGTTTTAATGTAAGTAACAGGTCATTCTCCACAGGGATTTTTAGATTTGTTTAAGGTCAATTTCATGCAAGATTCGAGGTAACAAGGTTGTGAATAAAATTGTATGTTGATTGCAATTAAATAAGCGAATGAACAAATAACAAGTAAATATATAAAGTGAGGTATCAGAAGGGTTAAAGATTTCAGGGATTCGCTAAAGCGAACCAACTAGCCAAGGCAAACACTAACAAAGAACCTTTAGTTCTCTCAAACACTGACATTCGGCTTTCTCGAGCACTTAGTTTGATTCTCTCGAATTCAAATAACTATTCTAAAGAATTAGAACAAGGCGAACCTTGTCTATAAGAATCATTTAATTAGCAAGTAAGCTTAATAGTCCTAATGTCATACATGCAAGTTTGCTCCATCTTAACTCTCTCGAATTAACACACAGTTCATACAAATAGTTTGACAGCATGCACAATAAGTTCCATTTGCTAATTACTTAGCTAATACGAAATCCCCTACTTCCCTGAAACCTCCCGACGACAAATTTAGTTCCTCATATTACACCAATATATACGTATTCCCATGGGAGTTTGGAAACGGTCCCATGAAGTCTATCCCCCATACGTCGAAAAGTTATACTTCTAGAATGAACTTCAATGGCATTTCATCTCGTTTGCCTATGTTTCCCAACCGCTGACAAGCTTCGCAGGACGTCACAAAATTGTAAGCATCTTTAAAAATACCAGGCCAGAAGTACCCGGCTTGAAACACTTTCTCAGGTGTCTTCGCCCCGCCATAGTGGCCAGCGTAGGCTACTCTATGACATTCAACGATGATCTCTTTTACCTTGTTTTTTGTTACGCAACAACGAATAATCTAGTCAGTACATTTTTATAAAGAAATGGGTCATCCCAGAAGTAAGACTTCACGTCATGTAGAAAACATTTCTTCTGTTGGTAAGTCAAATCTGGCGGCATCAGTTCGCTTGTGAGGTAGTTCGCAGTATCGGTGAATCAGGGTTCGCTTGCTTTATCATTGGTGCCTACTGCGCACAGTTGTTCGTCTGGGAAAAACTCATTAATTTCGTTGTGTTTCTGCAATTCCTCTACAACCTCCAACCTAGACAAGTGATCGGCAACCACATTTTCACATCCTTTTTTGTCAATGATCTCGATATCAAATTTTATAGCAGGAGTATCCATCTTAACAAACGGGGCTTCGCGTCTGGCTTATTTAGCAAGTACTTAATCGTGTCATGGTTCGTATAAACTATTACTTTCGCTCCAAATAGATAGGGGCGAAACTTTTCTAGCGCGAATATCACTACTAAAAATTCATTTTCGGTGGTCGTATAATTTCTTTGTGCGTTGCTCATCATTCTACTTGCGTAGCATACTGGATGGATCAATTTCTCGCCTCCTTGTCCCAACATAGCTCCCAATAAATAGTCGCTCGCATGACACATGATGCAAAACGGTTCTTTCCAATTGGGCGTTTGCATGATTGGAGTTGAGACCAAGGCGTTCTTTAATGTTTGAAAAGATTTTGAACACGCGAAGTAAAAAAAAAAAGGCTGACCCTACACTAAGAGTTCACACAAAGGCTTAGTGATTTTTTAGAAGTCTTTGATGAATCTTCTGTAAAGCCAAGCGTGGCCTAGGAAACTCTTGATGTCCTTAACATTTTCCCGTTGTTGTAATTTCACAATAACCTTTACCTTTGCCATATCTACCTCCATTCCCTTGTTAGATACCTTGTGTCCCAGCATAATCCATTTAATTAACAAAAAATGGCATTTTTCCAATTCAAAATGAGATTAGTTTTTTCGCAACGTTCGAGCACTTTTCGTAAATTTTCTAGACAATCCACGAATGATGCCCCAAACACTGTGAAATCGCCCATGAATACATCCATGCATTGTTCCACCAAGTCAGAGAAAATGGCCAATATACATGATTGGAATGTTGCAGGTGCGTTGCACAAGCCAAATGGCATTTTCCTGAAGGTAAAAATTCCATAGGGGCAAGGTCGCAATGCCTCCAACAATGGTATGTTTATCTGTATCCCCTTCAATATTTCCATGAACTTTTCAAAACTCATTTTATATTTTTTCTTCCTTAGCCGCAGTGGAAATGGCGGAGGCGGTGTAAACTTGATTACCTCGCTCTGCATGGCATCTATGTTGGCAGCACAGGGTCCTTCAGGCACAAGTTGTTTTTCTTCTTTTTCAATCGCCGCACTGATGCCTTCTATCTTATCGCCTTCCTTCTGATTATCACATTTTTCTGCACAGCTTGCTTCTAGAATTTCTTTGTAAATCAGCCCATCATCTACCTCCTCAGCATTTATCAGATATGAATTTGCTGCAATCACTGAGACCGCTTTAACCTGCTCTTTTCCTTCTCGTTTTGCGGTCTCAGTGTCAGATGGTAAACAACCCATAGGTCTCTATCTCAACTCATTTGCTAACTGTCCCACCTGAGTCTCCAAGTTTTTCAAAGATATTTGATTGTTTTGAATAGCGACTTGCTGATTTTGCGAAATGGTTTCATTTTTGGTTATGTACTCTTTCAGCAAGCTTTCCAGCGAACCATGCTGTGGTTGTTGGAATTGTTGATGTGGTTGTTGATTTCACTGATTCTGGAACGAGTTTCACCCTTGATTAAATGGCATGTTGAACCCTGATGGATTCCCGTTGTGTTTTGGTGGGAAAACTTGATGACTTGAGCTCTCTGCACCATTAGACCAAGAGAAATTTGGGTGGTGTCTGCATCCTGGATTATAGGTGTTTGAATAAGGGTTGTGTTGGCGATTTGTTTGCGGGCATTGGTCATATCAATGTGCTTCGCCGCTAGGCTACAAGATTCTGATATAAATCATTGTTGCTGACTTTTTGCGAAGTTGACTTGAGCTAAATTTATGTTCTTGTTTGTTCCATTCGAGATTTGCATACTTAGCAACAACTCTTTCATCTCGGCAACTTTCTGCTTCAATTGTGAATCACCTCCTCCTTCATTCTGGTTTTCTGCCCTTGCGTCTTGGCGAGCATCGTTCTTCCATTGAGCAGTATTCAGAGCTATTCGCTCCACAATTTTAATGGCCTAATTGTAAGTTTTGGACAAAAGTGCTCCATTCGCCGAAGCGTCGAGCACCATTTTTGCTGCCTCGCTCAGTCCACCATAAAAGTATTCAAACTGGACACAGCATGGAAAACCATTGTGAGGAATCTTTCGCTGAATCATCTTAAAACGATCCCAGGCTTTCGCGAGTGACTCATCGGTACTTTGGGGAAACTGCATAATTTCTTCACGAAGGTCCATCATTTTCTTTGGTGGGAAATACTTCAATAGGAACTGCTTTGCCAGCTCTTCCCATGTTATCTCAGGCAAGTTCTCCATCCCTCCGTTTCTTCACTTTTCCTTGCAGCGAATGTGTTTACAAACACAGCCTCAGGTTATCGCGGGTCATATCTGGAATGATGAATGAATCACGGACTCCTATAAATTCTCGCAAATGATTATGGAGGTCTTTGCAAGCTAGCCCATGAAACTGTGCCTTCTGTTGGAGGAGTGTGTTCATCATCGGCTCGATCTCAAATGCTCGTAGTCCGTTGTTCGGTCTAATTCCTACTTTCATAAATTCCGTGAGGTTGGGTACAGCATACGCTCTGACTTCTCCCTCTCTATTATCAACAATCATAATAGGGTTGGCGAGAAACCTGTCTACGTGCTCATAATTAGGGACATCAGGCAAAATAGGTTACGCCTCAACATTTCCAGCGGGCCTGTTTAGATTGACATTCTGATTTTCCTCAGCTATTCTGTTGGCGCGGTTTTGCCTTCTTCGAAGTAGGTTTTGTACTGGTTCTGGATCAAGGGGCTTCAAGATCTCGCGCAATTGCATCCACTAAGCGAATCCCTTGTAGTGAGTGCACAAATGAGTTTCACGTTAAGTACTACTTTTAAACTATTCTTCAAACCAAAAACAATATTCACAAAAATCCTCTGCAACGACGCCAAAAACTTGTTCGCAAAATTCACACATGGACAGTTAGTTAAGATTCTAATTTAATGAGTAATTATGTGAAAGTGTCCTAGCTTTGCTAAAACGAACCAGATTCTAACTTCGCTAAATGTGTGAGTTCCTACGAATGCGCAAGCTTGGTTGCAGCAAGTTTTAATGTAAGTAGCAAATCATTCTCCATAGAGATTTTTAGATTTGTCTAAGGTCGGTTTCATGTAAGAGTCAAGGTAACAAGGTTGTGAATAAAACTGTATGTTGATTGCAATTAAATAAGCGAATGAACAAATAACAATTAAATATATGAAGTGAGGTATCAGAAGGGTTAAGATTTTTAGGGATTCGCTCAAACGAACCAACTAGCGAAGACGAACACTAACAAAGATCCTTTGGTTCTCTCGAACACTGACATTTGGCTCTCTCGAGCATTTAGTTTGATTCTCTCGAATTCAAACAACTATTCTAACACATTAGCACTAGGCGAACCTTGTTTATAAGAATTCTTTAATTAGCAAGCAAGCTTAATAGTCTTGATGTCATACATGCAAGTTCGCTCCATCTTAACTCTCTCGAATTAACACAGAGTTTATACAAATAGTTTGTCCAACAAAATGTATATTAATTGAAAGACATCATGCACAATAAGTTCCATTCGCTAATTACTTCGCTATTGTGAAATCCCATACTTCCCCGAAACCTCTCGACGACAAATTTAGTTCCTCATATTAGAAAGCATGCTTAAACTAAAAAGAAAAACGGAAAACATGCTTGATGGAAATAGAAATTGCACGGAATAAAGATGAGCAAGAGAAGTGATTAGAAAATGCCTGAAATGTTGACAACTTGCAAGATCTCTGGTGAAGCTTCCGGTTACAACGAGACTGTCTTCAAAATGTGGAAAAATCTACCCTAGAAAGCAATAACTGAGCCCGGCGAAATTGCTCCTGCGGCTTTAAGACTAAACGGAAAATTACAACTTGGTCCGAGAGTCGACATGAACGAACGACTACGATCATCTCTTGAAGCGTCCGATCTCTGCCATGTGGCCCTTGGATGAGATATTTCCACCCGATCCATCCTTTTTGCCAGCAGCTCTCGCTTGGACACTTTGTTTAGGTGAGGTGGAATGATTCTTGAGCTGCTTAGCCGGGTCTAGCCTTCACTTGGGTGAATGCTCTCTTTTCCTGTTTTGCTCCACTGCCTCGAGTTATGTTACAGAAAAACTACAAGTATCAATTATTTTTAACACTTAGTAATTTCTTGAGAATTAAGCATATTTTGTCACAACAAACTCCTACATGGCATTCTGATACGAAAACTAAAGGATGCTTCGCTTAAGCTGTGATGGAGCGAAATTAATATTAAACCATTCAATTAAAGCAAATTCTTTTAACAAATATATTCTTTTGAGCTACTTTAACTCTCACTTTTTGAGAGTTGTCAATTGGCTGAAATTTGTATTGTGAAAAAAGATGGTTGTTTATTTGTTTCAGAAGAATTTGACATTTTTTTGTGAATTTCTCTCTTATTTTTAGGTCCCTGTTTTGGAAACGCCTGATGGCCCCATATTTGAGAGTAATGCTATAGCTCACTATGGTAAATAATGTGAACCATTTGCTAAACCTTGCGTTGGTTAAGTTATTGTATTAAATTATTGTAATAAAACTTGTTTGTTTGGTTATTTGGTGATGTAGTTGCACGCTTGAAGGCTGAAACTCCTCTATATGGTTCATCTCTGATAGTGATGTTTTTTTTTTCTTTTAACTTGGATGTATGGGCATGCCACTTTGGAATAACCAAAAGTTTTTATTAAATGTTACAATTAACCAAATTAAAATTCAAATGGCTACAAAGAATAAGCTATAGATTTGAGTTTGGAACCTATAATTAGTTCAGTCGAGCATTGAAGAGAAAATCAAGAAGTTGTGAATAAAATTGGGAGTGAATCAAAGGAATCCCCAAGAAGATGAACTATAACCATACAAAAATCTAAAATTGATGGAACGAACAATTAATTTGCCCAACTATCAATGTAAAATATAAGCTGACTTGAAAATTCGACAAAAAATTTTGAGGCTAGGTCACAAACCCTAAGTAGGGATCTGAGAATGTTTCAAATCCTCAAAATTACGGATTCGGAAATCTCACACATAGATTATTATTCCACAAAAAAAAAAAAAAACCTCACGATTACAAAAATGCCGATATAAGAAAGAAACCAACCTGTTGAGAGATCACGTAGATCGAAAACACCAAAATAGCTCAAACTCAGAACTTTCCCTCCTCAATGCCCCTCAAGAACGACGCTGAAGCTCGTTGGGAAAGCAAAAACCTCTAGATCGAGCTACAAACCCACTGCTAGGAATGAAATTGTCAAACGAGCATCACCGCTTCGGCTACATCAAAATCCCAGATTCAAAGCTCGGCCATCGAAATCGAGAAGTGAAGAATTGCAGAAGAGAGAGGATGAAACTAGAAGAGCCCTTAACTAACTTGAAAATGGAGAAAGATGGCGCAGGATCATAAGGAAAGAAAGAGCCAAAATTAGTAGTTTTCAAATTACTGTTATTCTTTTCTAAATTTTTTTACTCTTTTGGCATTGTTTCATTAAAATTACTTTTATCCTTTTATTTTTTATTTTTAAATAATAATTGTTAAAATAACTTCTTTTATATATATATATATATATATATATATATTTTACTCTTTTGTTTACTCTTTTATTTTTTTTTACTATTTTTTTTGCATTGTTTCATTAAAATTTTTTTTACTCTTTTTTAGTGCAATGTATAATATTTGTTAATTGAAATGCAATTCTTTTATTTTTTATTTTCTTTATGAAATATTATTTTATACTTTGTTTAGAATGTGAATTAGATAATTAATTTTAATTTTTTTTCGAGATTATTAGATAACTGATTATTGAGATATGAATTAACATTTAATGTAATTTTTACAATTTAATAATTCAAATTTTATTCAATAACTTGCATTATTGACAAAACACAAAAGACTAATAGATCAATATATTAATTATAAATGAATAGATGACTTCAAACAAAAAATATAAGTGTGTAGTTTATAATCATATACTTAATTTGTTAGTAAGTATTAAAAGTAGAGACTATTTATTAGGTTGTGAATCAACACTAATTTGTTAGTACGTATTAAAAGTAAAGACTATTTATTAGGTTGGTTCTTTAGGATTGTCATGAAGCTTCATTTTGCAAGGAATCTAACACATCGTAATCGACGGGAGGAGGCATGGGGGTGGCGAGTTGGGGATTCAGATGTTTTAGGGTGTTTTGAAATGTGAAAATTGGGGGAACTTTTTAAAGAGGTAATGCCAACAGAAAGAAACTCCGTCAACATAGCTAATTTATTATTATTTTTTAAATTAAGCCTACTGTGACGGAACTCGATCGCGGAAGGCTACATTGAAAAATGGGGGAAAATCAAGGTTTAGCCAACGGAAAATGGTGTTTCGTCGGCAAAACTCCACGCAAAGTCGACAGAAGCTTTTTCCATCGACGTAGGTCGCTTTTTGCCACGGAACTCGGCTCCATCGGCAAAAAATATTATTTTTGTAGTTTTAGCTCTTTTCCGCTTTCGTTTTTCCTAGAATGTTTTGATATTTCTTTTGCCTATATATATTAGTACAAAAATGGGTTTGCCATCACCTTGTACCTTAAATTCTTCATTGTTCTCAATGAATGCGAGGCTTAGTTCCCCCAAACTTAGTTGTTTCTAAGATTGAAACCCATTATTTCATGCTTTTGGGATTATTTATACAGGCTGGTTCAATTTCTCTTTCATAGTAAGAAATAATTTGTTTAGAAGTCCAAAAGGGAGCTTTAGACCTTAGTGTAGCATGGACTAATATTCTTACCAAGATTTACTATATAGATAATGGCATGGGCTACTGAGTTCATTGATTGGGAGTGGGACCGAATCATCGTCCTATATAGGCAATTTTTTCACGACGATTGGTCTTGACATCTAGAAGCTTTTACAGAAATATACAATGGCATAAGAGGCACTAATCCTTTGTTTTTTTTGCTGATAAAGACATTTTGGCTCTTAGAACTAAAGAGTTGGCACAAGATTTATGTTGGAACTAAGGTTGGGTCACTATTTCTAATTTCTATTCAAAATTTGAACTTTGGGATCCTCTGGTTCACTCTTCTCTAATGATGGTGCCTAGTTAGGAACTGGTTAAATTTAGGGGTACTCTGCTCCACCTCTTGAATAGTCAGATTTTCAAGACCACCAGAGAAGCCTGTGGGGGATTCATTGATATTTGAAGGAAAATAGAGCAGTACATTGACCTGATAGAAATGCATATACAGATCCAAGATAATTATCATGGCTTCATCTCTACTTAGATCGAGATCAAGGATGAAGACAACAACAAGTTTTTAGTCATATCTGTCACGCTGACGAATGGACGTTGGCTCTCTGGCCGGAATCTAAAAGTTCATAAAACTTTTCCTAAGAAGCCGCAACCATTTTTTTTTACCTTTAGATAGGACTCAATACCTTTCCAATTGAAAATGGTAGTACTTGCACGATTTTTGACGAAAGCACTTATGTATCTTAGACCTTTAATTCTTCTCCCGTCCTATTGCTCATACTAATGGAAATACGATTAACACCCCCAAAAATTTGTAATTTGAATTTAAAAAAGGAAAAAAAAAAAGAAATTGAAAAAAAGGGATTTTTGGTTTTGTTTAAAATAAAAGAGAAAAAAGGGAAAAAAGGAAGCCTATTTAGGTGTTAATAATAATAAAAGAAAAAAAAAGGGGAAAGTTAAAAAAAAGAAAAAAGGAAAACCCCTTTTCCTTTTTTTCTTCTTCTCCTTCTTCTTCTTCCAACACAAACCCAAGCCCCGCCAACCCTCCCCTACCATGGCCACCGACGACCCACTATCGCTGCCGCCATCACAGAACCTGTCGCCACCCTTGTGCAGAACCACCTGCTACGTACTCCCCCTCCACAAATCGACCACACGCGACCCCTTCCTTCTACACAAGCCTTCGCGCGTGCCGCCTTGTCCTAGCCTCAAACCGCAAGCATTCGTGGCCGCACAGAATCATCGTTGTCACTCACTCATCCACCGACGCATTCTACTGTCGCGACCAGTCACTGCTCAACGCATTTTAGCCTCTGTTTCACACCCAACTGCGTATTAGCGCCGTTCCAGCCGGTCAGCATCATCGTGCGTGCATCTGACAGTCGCCTCCCCTGCTGCTCGGTTTCGACCAGTAGCCCAAACATGCACGATTTCTAGTCATTTTTGCGTGCTTGGTTTGCCGGTGCTAGTCCTATTTTGATTTTGTGGGTAAGGATTTCTACTTTTGGGGATTTTTTTGTTGACTAATTATTGTGGGTTTGGCTGTTGACTATAGATCTGTGTTTTGATTTTTTGAGAAGCGATCCTTGGTTGTATTTTGAAGCTTGTGTTGTTTGGTACGTGGGATCGTGTTCGCCGAGTGTTTGGACAGTAGCTTGGATTGAGTTTTGGGTAAGTTTCATGGGTTGTTTTTATGAATTTAAAAGTGTTCGTTGTGCTGATGGTTTTGGGTATGTCGAGACTTATTTTTAGTTATATTTTGCTAGGTCATTTCATCTTTGTTGGTTGATCTGTTGGCTGCATCTCAAGGATAAAATTCCCATGATTGTTATGTATTTTGAAACAGGTACGGATTCTCTACTCGGATTGTGTGGACCCTGCACAGGGCGAAGTTTAGTGCTATTGATAGATGTTTGTGTGTGTTACAATGTTTGTTAATTTTTATGTTTGTTGCATGTTGTGCTTTAGGATTATGGGGGTGCTATTTTCTATGTTAGTTTATAAACCATGTTTCCTATAAGTACGCCTAGATTATGGGGTCCTGGTGTGGCAATTCTTTTAAATGCATATTCCGTTGTTCCTTGTTCAGTATGTTCGTTGTGATGACATGTTTTGGTATATAGCTAGTCACGATCATGTATGTTTGTATTCTGCTAGGATGCTAGTTGAGTTGTTGAGCATGTTTGGTGATCTTTTAGGACTAGGCTATTAAATCCTCATGTTATGGTACTGTTTAGTTGTCATTATCTAGAGGCTGTAGAGAACACAACGTACGTTGTTCTCATTGGGTCGTTGACGTTGAGGATTTAATCTCGCGCCCGATAGCTAGGGATGTGATGTAACATGGCGCCCCTGGTGATGCCTAGTTTGTAGCCCTTTTAGGCGGGTTCTAATCATAGTGTACGTTTGCTATTAGAGGGCCTTAGCTTAGGGCGATAGGAGTAAACAGGCTGACTCGGTGCACTAGTGAGGGTCTCTAGGATCGTGACTCAGTGGACACCTTTCTTTAAGTATTTAGGCATGTCGACTTGGACTAGGTTAGTCTATGTAGGATCGTGACTCAGTGGACACCTTTCTTCAAGTATTTACAGCACCATGCAATGTATGCATACACGTACCAAGTGTCAGGTAGATGGCTCACATGGACCGGTGTCGTCAGTACACCTGTAGAGAAAAGTTATGTTTGAGCTAGATAGTTGTGTAAGGAACTTCATGACCAGCCATATTATCTAGAACAGATGAGTGTCTCAAGGGCGTCACAAGCAAGTCATGTAACGAACCCCATGACCAAGTAAAAGTTAAGAGTGAAGTAGAAAATAGATATGTATTGCTAGCATGTTAAGACTCTACCTAGTGCATTATACCCCTGTTGGGGAGTTCTTACTGAGTATTCTTTGATACTCACCCTTTCTGTGGTTTTATTTTTCCACTAGGTAACCAGGGACACCACCAAGACGGTTAGCTGAAAGGTGCTGAAGTGATCATGGGTGAAGCTTGCTTCTTTAGTGATTAATGGATAGGATAGCTAGTAGTGCATTATTTCCTTGTGGCATGTTGTTATAGAACTTCTGTTATTTCCGTTTGAAACTTGTTAGCTGTTGGGCATGAATGCCTTGACCATTATTTGATATTTAATTCATTTTTTTTTTAACATCTTGGCCAAGGACTTATCATTATTTATTATTTGAAATAAATCAATAAGAATATTTATTTGAAAGTTTAAAAAATTGAAATTGCATGTTCGTAACTGTTTTGGGTCAACATGACATGAGAAACATAGTTGGTAAATTACGGGTTCTTACAATAGGGTTCTCTTTCATCGTTCTAGATTGGGTGGGAATTATTTGAAAAATTCTCAACCCAAAGTTGTGACCTTTTAGTCCCTTAAAGCTCAAGTGTTAGAATTCAGCCCAAATGGGCCTTCAGCCTTCACGATCCATATGTCCAAATCTGGAAATTTTGTGGGGGAGCTCAGTATATCTTCTAAGCATGACTTTTTCATGAAATCAGGTCGGATTGTTGGACATGGATCAGTACAACCCCAACCCAATTTTTTTTTTTCTATAAGGAAAAATAGTATTTTGGGCCTAAGATATTCTCTTCTAGTGTTGTCGTGCCCAAAACTGAATATATGAAGAGGAAATTGTCACCGATTGAAATTTTAAGGAATTTCCCCTCAACATAGCTGCTGATCAATAGTTTTATCTCTCTGGGTATTATTCGGGGACTCTCCTTTCAAGATAAAGCAAGACGCCTGCCGTTTGATTCTCCTACTACAATGAAGAAAGAAAGAAGCACTATGTAGTTCTTATCTCCAAGTACGGTTAATCACACACCTTTTACTCTTTGTGCAATGCAAGTTATGTATCATGAACATTAATTAGTTGTGGATTTGTGTAATTTTTGCCAGATGATCAGAATCAAGACTATGAAATTGTAATTTCCAGCCATGATTAATCTGCTCAGTCCTCACCCATTTCTAATAGTTAATGAGTCTCCCAATCTCCTTCCTGTCAAGTCTTTATTGAGCTGTATTAGTGTTGGATGGGTTTCGCTTAAAGTTATTAATTTTGCTGGTAGTATTTTGATTCTCCAGGATCGTCTCTCGTTCTCTACAATTGAGGTTGTTAGGGGTGCTTATACCTTTTCTATCAAGTTTGGTCTTCAAGACGAATCGTAATGGTGTTGCACATGGGTCTATGGACCTGCTAAACGTCGTAGGCGATAATTTTTCTGCCGAGAATTATATAAATCAGGCAGACTTTGATCCCTTATTTGAGTCATTGAAGGTGATTATAATGTTTATAGGCGGGCTTCTGAGACGTCTTGCAAGAATAAGTATGAACTGTGATAACTCTCAAGTACAATGTATTTAGGCTAGTATTTTAGTGTATTCTAATGACATTGTGTATTAATTGAATGAATTTTAGAGTTATAATGGCATGAAGTTGAGGAATTATATATAAATATAATGCATGTATGATTTAGGAGTTTCCATATAAAAAGCTAAGGAAAACTGTACCTTTTAAAAGTAAAATATGAATGCTGGACGCTTTTTGTACTGAAGTGTTAAAGATCCCAATTCTCGCTAAAAAAATATCATATGAGCAGGAAAGTCTGACGCTTTAAGTTTAGAATTAGCAGTAAAAAGCCAGAAAACAATGTTTGATGCTTTGAAAAGCCACAATATGATGTTGGGCGCATTGTAGTAAATAGAATCGCAAAAATTAAGGAATTTAGAGTTTCTTAGGCCCCAAGCAGCCGATATCCAATTCCTTGGTCCCCAAGCATCCTAAAAGCCTATAAATAGGAGAAAATGAATAGGAAAAGTGTGCTGGTTTGTGGAGTTCGTCTCCCACGTTCAAAAAAAGAGTTATAGAGAAGTTAGTGTTCTTAGTGAAAAGGATTCGTGCCCTGCAGCAGTCATTGCCAATTTATCTTAGTTTTATTTAGCTTTCATTTTTATTTAATAGTAGTAGTTAGTAGTAGTTTATGTTCTGTTTAAGTTTCCCTTTGGCACATAACATTAGTCTATTGAATACAATTTCTCTTAGTTTAATCTTCTCATATGTCTTTTTCTTTAATTATGTTACTTATCTTCATTACTTGCATGTATAGCTAAATCCATTAAGTGAAGGTTAAGAAAAGTAGGGTTGTAGAAAGTATGTACTAGGGGTTCAAAGTAGTTGATAAATGATGCATGTTAAGTTGAAACCTAATTTATAGCAAGTTTCGATTGACCGTCTACATAAGGTCGTTTGTTGTTTGCTTTGGGAGAAGGAACAACTTACGACTAATTTTCATGTTCATTAGGTTATGCGAGAACTCTTGTGTATTTTGGTACAGTTTAGGGATAATCATCCCACTAATGCATGCGACGCACTGTTTAGAAAGCTACGCTGACTTGCACGAGAGTCGGAGTCAGCGTGAACGAATGTAGAAGAAAACATTTAGCTTAAGTAAAGTATGGTGATAACTCTAAATAATAGAGTTATTTGAGCCTCCACATTATCACATTTTTGCATTCTCCATAAAAATAAACGCATTTGAGAATAGAAATTTTGCTAGAAGTTATAGATATTTATACAAGTTTCGAATGAGGGGTAAAATGCACGACAACGTCAAAACTAGGAATTATTACGATTCGAGTAAAGTAAATTACACGCATTAAAGCATAAACACGTCAAGAACCCATTTCTTGTTATTGCGATTTCTATTGTGCAGGATTGGGAACGCTTCCCATCATACTGAGAAGCAAAATAAACGGACAAATACTTCAGACGAATTCAAGCGTTGAAAGATCGATATGACTATAATCGCTAAAATATAGGAAGATCATTCGATTCACCAATAAATCAAATAACAACTCTAAAGTTTTTCTCAAAGATCATACTTGGTTCACAAGGAATGACAGACACCTGTAAATATGAAGGATTGATGATTAAGGCATACTAGCTCTGTTAGGGTTTGCCGCCAATAGATTGCTAGATTGCCGAGTTATCTCGATTAAACCTTTGGCCATGTCTGTTGTTTGTGGAACTCTAGCAAGTCAGTATCATGGTGTCTGTCGAAGTTTAAAAGTTGCAAGTGACAACGACGTCGGTGTTTCAATAGCCTGTTTTATCATGCTTCTTTATTTCTTTTATAGCTAGGATTTTATCTGCTTTATTTCTAGTAATTTCTAGGAGTAGGGTGCAACGCGAACCTTTGAATTCGATGTTATGAACGTTGCTTTCAAAGATTGTAACTTATTTCACATTTCCATGCATAATATTAATTCAAAACGCATTCAGCACAAGTTATGGAATGAGTAATTAATTAATTTAAGTTAGGGATAAAGGATGATGTATTAATATTTGCGGTGATTGTTTAACATTAGCAAAGGTCGATTGACAACCCACTTATAGCCGACTTTTCGTATGCCTTAAGAAAGAGAACGACAAAGGATTAACCCAACCGTAATCGTTAGGCAACATTTAGTCTTTCGCATTCTTAGAGAGAGGTTTAAGGGCTAAAGGGAGTTGAACTCAAGTTGTTTGAAGACTGTGTATTTGAGAAGTAGAAAAGGTTTAGTTTCCCAAAGATATGAAAAAAGCTAAAACCAACAAGGTTGGAGTTAGTTCACAGTGATGTGTGAGAACCTTCTAAAGTATCTTATCTTGGTGGGTTTAGATCCTATGTAATCTTTATAGATGACTCAAGCAGGAAGGTATAGAATTATTTTCTCAAACATAAATTTGGTGTATTTTTTATTTTAAAAACTTGGAAGACTATGGTTGAGAATGAGATAGGTTTAAAAGTCAAGAGTTTGAGGTCTGGCAATGACGAGGAATATGTTGATCTGGAATTCAAAAGATATAGTGCAGAGAATGAGATTGTGATGGTAAAGACTATTCTAAGGACACCAAAGCATAATGATGTTGCCTAAAGAATGAACAAAATGCTAAATGAGCGTGCCAAGAGCATGAAATTACTTGTAGGATTGCCTAAAATGTTTTGGGCTCAGGGAATCAACATGATGACCTATCTAATCAAGAAGAGCCCGACCATACGACATTTTAAGTTGCTTGGAGAAGTATGAAGAGGTAACAAGTGAACCTTTCACATCTAAAGGTTTTTTGTTGTTTATCTTATCTTCACATTGATTCTGCATATAGGAGTAACCTAGATGCTAAATTAAAAAAAGTTACTTTATTGGATATGACAAAGCTAAAATTGGATACAAGTTTTGGGATGACCAAAACAAGAAAATAGTCAGAAACATAGATGTGATCTTCAATAAAGAAGTTTTGTATAAGGAAAAAACAGTAACTGTTGATTCAAAGATAGATAAAAATAAAGAAAAGAAGACTTAGGATATAAATCTTATTGATGTTAAGACCAGACAAATAAGAAATAAAGATCAAAATATAGTTACTCTAGGAGAAAAAGTTGTGGAAGCTGAGGGAATAGTTGTCGAAATTGATGAGCAGACTATGAAACATGAGAAAATTTAGAGAACACAACCTCCAACATTTTGGAGGTTTAGGAGACTATTAGACCACCACAGAGGTATTATAATACCATTAATTATATATTATTGATTGATAGAGGTGAACCTGATTATTGTGATGAGGTGGCTTAAGTAGAAGATTATGTCAAGTGGGAGTTGACCATGGAGGATGAGATGGATTCTCTTATACCAAATCAAACATGACAACTAGCTAAGTTATCGAGAGGTAAGAAAACTTTACAGAGTAGGTAAGTTTATAGAATCAAGTAAGAATCTGATGGTAGTAAGAGATATAAATCAAGGTTTGTAGTCAAAGACTTTCAACAAAAAGAAGGTATTGAATTTAATGAGATATTTTTTCTTGTAGTTAAATTAACTACTATTAGAACTGTATTATCAATAGTGGTAGAAAAAGATCTGTTCCTTGAATAGATGAGTGTAAAGGTAACAATTATTCATGGAGAGTTAGAAGAAGAAATTTACATGATATAATCACATGGTTTCTCAATTTAGGGGCAAGAGAAAATGATTTGCAAACTTCAAAGAAGCATGTTAATATGAATGTTATCAAGCAATGCAAGATCAAATGAATGCTTTAAATGGAGAGCGACATTAAATGAAGTAAAATTGAATTAAAGTTCAACTCATGTTTCATTATAGATGAATCAAGCTTCAATTATGAACAAAAAATTCAACATAAATCAAAAGCATGTTGAAATTAGCTACATGTGCATGTTGATAGAATTTCATGAGTAGTTTTTGAGTTAACCTGGTTGTAACTGATAACTTTTAATAAAAGAGTTATGTGGAATGCAAAAGCATATATTTTGCATTAGAACCACGCTTAAATTGAAGGATTATCATGTTGAAATTAGCTTTTATGATAAGAAATTCTAAATTATACTAAAGGATAAGAATTGGAGATTTAAATTGATTTTACTTATGAATGTGTGTAATTTGCTCTAGCTTTATTATAATATATATTTTATATAAATTCTGGCTAGTTGAATTTGTTGCTACAGGAAAGATCTCAACACTAGAAGAAGTGGAGAAAGGAACAATGGCCGATTCATGCGGCAACATTGCATTCCACGAAATAATTGCAAACATTCTTGTGCGTGGACAAATACAAATTTTCTCATTCTTTAAACTTCAAACTAACTTTGGGTACATCTTGATCAGTCTAAGTAATTTCGTTATACACTGGAATCAATATTTCTATAGAATGATCATATGCTGATTCGATTTTAATTCTGAGTGAGTTGTGAACTCCTACTCGTGAAAATGTCATTTGATGTGCATGAGTAAGAATAGTCATTAATGTTGATTCAATAAGTCTCTCACGTTGGAGATTGTTTGTAGTAAGTAGTTGAAAACGCAACATCTTAAGACGAAATTTACTCATTCCTTATTCACGTGAAAGTAGAGTTGTTCTCTTTTAAGGTCTAATTCTAAAACTTGAATAAAGAGTATCTACCTCTCACTGACCAGAGAACATACTGATTTATCGTATTCGTGTGTAATTTCTTAAAAGAGAAGTCTATTAACCTAGCTATCATGCCAAAAGAAGCAAATAACATTATATATATTTCAATAATTAAGAAGTTACTGGTTCAAATCACTTATTCTAAATTTTTGTTGAATTAAAAAAAGTCTAGCTATCATTGGTTGATTTTTTATTACTGGTATACTTTCAAATCAAAATGAAAGGAATATGATGGAGTTCTATTGTTTTGATCTCATGAAAAGAGACAAGAAAAGTTATGAAAATATCCATTTTTTGGTCTGAGGAAAAGTTATGAAAATAAATATTAAAGAAAAGGTTTAAATACCATTTCGGTCCCTAGACTTTTATTTTTGTTTTATTTTGATTCCTAAACTTTCAAATGTCAAAGTCCCTCGACTTTAATTTTTGTTCCACTTTAGTCACTCCCTTTTATAAGCCCATAATTTTCCGTTAAATAAAAAACTCTACTTCTCTATCTTAGTTATGATCATATTTTCTTCACTTTTGCTCCTCGTTTATCTCCGGAAAAGACGAAGTAAAAAACGTTCATATTAAAAGGGGGGACTAAAAACCTTCACTTTTTACTTTACTTTAGCGTCCGTCCACTTTAAACAAAATAGAAATTAAGGTAAACTATAAATTTATTCCTATAATTTAGAAAAAGTTAAAATTTAGTTTTTAAGACATAAAATTTAATTTGACGATTTGAAAGAAAGTTAAAATTTAATTTTTTTAATTTAAAAATTAAAAATTAATTATTATAATTTAATAAAACTAGTAAATAATCTTTATTAATTATTAGCAAACTAAATAGGTAAATATATCAATAAATCATATTATTTTTTTTTTATCCAATCAATCATTTTACATATTTAATTCGACAACAATTGTTCGACGAGATTTTCGGAGAAATGTAATTCTTTTGATGAACTTGAAAATTTATATTGATTTCGTATGAAATATA